>JAKCPI010010771.1:0-21804 GCA_023213315.1 Euborellia annulipes
TAATAAATCATATTATATAATTAGAAATAAAGGAAGAAAGAAAGAAATATTTTCAATTAGCATATAAATACCCTTTTGATCAATTTAACTCAACTATTTTATAATCCAGAAATATTAATTTATTAAATTTATTAAAGGACATTTCGATATGACCGAATTGTGGAATTGAAGTCTTGCTTGAAATTAACAGTTTGATTTATAAATATAAATATATTCTCAAGAACCTCTCTCTTAAACTTATTTGATTCAAAAGCCAAAATTTCGGTCCCGTCAAAGTTAAAAGTATGTCCTGTCTCAAGGGTGTGGGCAGACAGGGCAATATAATCTTCTTTTTTAGAGATATTATATTTATGTTGGTAAATTCGTTTATGTAAATATTGACCTGTCATGCCCACATAACTTAGGTTACATCCTTGACAATTGATTTTATATATCAGGTTGCTATTTTTTAAAAAGGGTGTAGGTGTTTTATTGTTATATATATACGCCAAGGTGTTAATAGGCTTAAAGCTAACTTTTAAGTTAGGAATGTAGCTAACAATTAAATTTTTAAGTTTTTCACTCAAGCCACTTATATAAGTTAAACTCCTATATATCGGCAAAATGAAGTCATTACTGTGTCCATCTGGTATGGAGACCGGCGTCTTCTGTTGAAATTTTAACCTGTGGTTATATAGCTTCAATACTTTCTCAGTGAAATGTCTTGGGTAGTGGTTCACACTCAATAATTGTTTAACTTTTACAATTGCTTCTTTTTTATATTGGTCATCAGATAATCTATCTGCTCTAGTTATCAAATTAAATATTAAATTCTGTTTATGCAACAATGGATGATTCGAATAATAACTTAATATTCTCTCAGACTTTACTTGCCTTCTATTCCACTTCGAGTAAATTTTATCATTATCTCTGACCAATCTCAAGTCAAGGAAATCCAGCACCCCATTAATCTCTATTTCTTCAGTAAATTTTATATGATCATCCAGCGAATTCATGATGTTAAGAGTTGGAATAACCATATCATTTGGCATTGCTGTTATGATATCATCCACATATTTGTATAAGAAGGGGACTCTATAGGGAAAAAGGCTGGTATAACTTGTAAGCAGGTGGTCCATGTATAGATTTGCTATTACTGGACCTAAACTACTGCCCATTGCTACCCCCCTCTTCTGTTCAAATACCTTATCGCCAAAAACAAAATAGGCATTATCAAAAATGAGTCGGAGTAATTCAAAAAATTGCTCTTTTTCCAATACAGTAATGCCCTCAATGAGGGGCCACTTGTCTAGAATTATATCATAAGCCTTATCCAAGTTAATATTAGTAAATAGTGAGACTGCATCAAAGGAGACCAAGATATCACCATTCCCAAGACAAATATCATTCAATTTTCTTTTAAATGAAAATGAATCTTTAATATTAATACTATCTAAGGGAATCTGGTTTAATATTCCAACTATATACCTGGATATATTATATAATGGCGATCCTATTGTTGTTACTATAGGTCTAAGGGCATTGTTTTTGTGGGTTTTAATCAAGCAATATAATTTAGGGGCTATCCCATTATGAATAATACAATTTTTTAATTTTATCTTTTCACTACCTAATTCATCAGAAGCAATGATATTTTTAATTAGACCATTTATAGTATTTTGTAACCTATTAGTTGGATTTGTTTTTAAAACACTATACGTTTTTTCATCATTAAGCAGTAATTCAACTTTATTATTATAATCATCTCTACCCATAATGACTGTGTGATTCGACTTGTCACTCTTGACAACAATAATTTTTTTCTTTGTTCTTTTTGTAAAAGCTTTTTGCCTCTCTGAGATATTTTTCTATTAGCTTACTGTTGAAATTACCATTAAGCAATTTGTTGGAGTTATTGTAATTAGTAATAACATTTACTGCTTTAGCACGAATTTCATCTACCTTATCTGTAGGTGCATCGCTTATAATAAACTCTGTATCAGTAATCAGCTTGTATAGCTGTTTCTTTGATTTAGCTAGATCTATAAAATTATGTGAATGCCCTAAAGAGAGAACTATATTTACTGAGTTTGGAATCGTTATATTTGATAAGTTTATTACATAATCGTGTGCAATATCACCTATCGAATTATTATTATATGTCAGTAAGTTATTAATTTTATTTATTAAACTTCTTCTTTTTGATTGAAGAATCATGGTAAAAGCTTTTTGTTGTGATTGGAAAAAATAGTTTAATACATCACCAGGCAAAGAAAACATTAGATTATTTTTAACTCTTTTTAGGGCTAGTTTCGTTTTCGAAAGTATCCTGTGGGAATCATCAATCTCAAGAACAAAGATTTTTCTTTTAAAATGGAATAGAAGGTTATTCAGGTCGTGAAAACCGGCAGACGAAAACATATCTGAATTTTTGTACGTTAAATTATTACATATGTGAGGGGGTGTTATGTTAAGTTTTTTCATTTCAAGCAGATAGAATATCCTGTTTTTAATAATATATCCAGGTATATAGTTGGAATATTAAACCAGATTCCCTTAGATAGTATTAATATTAAAGATTCATTTTCATTTAAAAGAAAATTGAATGATATTTGTCTTGGGAATGGTGATATCTTGGTCTCCTTTGATGCAGTCTCACTATTTACTAATATTAACTTGGATAAGGCTTATGATATAATTCTAGACAAGTGGCCCCTCATTGAGGGCATTACTGTATTGGAAAAAGAGCAATTTTTTGAATTACTCCGACTCATTTTTGATAATGCCTATTTTGTTTTTGGCGATAAGGTATTTGAACAGAAGAGGGGGGTAGCAATGGGCAGTAGTTTAGGTCCAGTAATAGCAAATCTATACATGGACCACCTGCTTACAAGTTATACCAGCCTTTTTCCCTATAGAGTCCCCTTCTTATACAAATATGTGGATGATATCATAACAGCAATGCCAAATGATATGGTTATTCCAACTCTTAACATCATGAATTCGCTGGATGATCATATAAAATTTACTGAAGAAATAGAGATTAATGGGGTGCTGGATTTCCTTGACTTGAGATTGGTCAGAGATAATGATAAAATTTACTCGAAGTGGAATAGAAGGCAAGTAAAGTCTGAGAGAATATTAAGTTATTATTCGAATCATCCATTGTTGCATAAACAGAATTTAATATTTAATTTGATAACTAGAGCAGATAGATTATCTGATGACCAATATAAAAAAGAAGCAATTGTAAAAGTTAAACAATTATTGAGTGTGAACCACTACCCAAGACATTTCACTGAGAAAGTATTGAAGCTATATAACCACAGGTTAAAATTTCAACAGAAGACGCCGGTCTCCATACCAGATGGACACAGTAATGACTTCATTTTGCCGATATATAGGAGTTTAACTTATATAAGTGGCTTGAGTGAAAAACTTAAAAATTTAATTGTTAGCTACATTCCTAACTTAAAAGTTAGCTTTAAGCCTATTAACACCTTGGCGTATATATATAACAATAAAAACACCTACACCCTTTTTAAAAAATAGCAACCTGATATATAAAATCAATTGTCAAGGATGTAACCTAAGTTATGTGGGCATGACAGGTCAATATTTACATAAACGAATTTACCAACATAAATATAATATCTCTAAAAAAGAAGATTATATTGCCCTGTCTGCTCACACCCTTGAGACAGGACATACTTTTAACTTTGACGGGACCGAAATTTTGGCTTTTGAATCAAATAAGTTTAAGAGAGAGGTTCTTGAGAATATATTTATATTTATAAATCAAACTGTTAATTTCAAGCAAGACTTCAATTCCACAATTCGGTCATATCGAAATGTCCTTTAATAAATTTAATAAATTAATATTTCTGGATTATAAAATAGTTGAGTTAAATTGATCAAAAGGGTATTTATATGCTAATTGAAAATATTTCTTTCTTTCTTCCTTTATTTCTAATTATATAATATGATTTATTAATTCTGATTAAAAATAACTAAAATGATAAAAATCTATTATTTAACTGTATGTAAAAGAAATATTTTTCATTCACTCGCTCTAAGTCCATAATAACAACACTGTTCTATTAATTTGGTCATTGGTTCTATTGCATTGGTAATAATTTCTCTGACCAATATGACCACGAGGATACATGATACATTGACAATGGCTTGGGTAAATGTTTTATATAACAATACTGTAATAAATTATGTAATGTGCAATTAAGAAGAATTTGTGATCTATGTTTGATTTTATCTGTTGTATTTTAGCCCTGATGATGGTCCTATATGCGACCGAAACGTTGGCCCTGGCACTTTATATTTAATAATAAAAATTGAAACAAAAAACTAGCTGCGTTGCTCATTAGAGAATTTCTGAACCTCAAATAAATCCTTTCCGCTATATACCTCCACTAAATATTTTTAAATTAGAAAAAAATTAAATTTTGGTATTAAATAAGTAAAAAATTATTTTACAAGACTGTGGGGGGTGTTTTTTTTTTGAGGCCAAACCCCCCCCCCCCCCCCCGCGACCCCACGAGCGCCCCCTCCCCCTCGGGGGGGGGGGGGGGTGCTTTTCCCCCGGCCCCCGGCCCCCCCCCACTAAAAAAAACACAACTCTTTGTGAAATATTACAATGAATTTTTAATTTTTTTGAATTTTTTTTTTTTTTATTTTAATAAAATATATAAATAAATTTTTTAATTTAAAAAAAAAAAAAATATTTAATTTTTTTCAGCTGACTCTCTACAGGTTGGTTCAATAACTTGTTGATTTAAAAGTTTTTTGAAACGCGGGATTAATAAAAAAAATGTATTCTTTCTTTTAATTAAATTAGATTATTAAATAGATTTATATTATATATTTTTTAATGGAAACTTTCATGGTTCAAACCTCCCTGTTCAAACCCTTACTTGAAAGAAACACTAGGCAACTTGCCCATGGATTTGAATCAAACACTTAGGAAATTACTACCTCCCTGGCTGTGTGCAAACTAAGGTAGCCCTCGGGCTGCTCTGGGGTGCACTGTGCTGCCCGTGGACCTTACCAGACAAAAAACCCTTGTCGCGCATGTTTTCCTCCAAAATGTTAATATAGGTATAAATAAACACCAGTAGAAAAGTCATGGGTGGGACTTGATATTGCCCCTCACTGTACATTTTTGCCCATTAAAATTACATAGCGATCTTAGTTTTTAATTAAAAGAAACAAATAATTTTTTTTTTATTAATCCCACCTAACTTAGTTCAAAATTTTGTTAAATAAAAATGTTATTTATTTACATTTATCTAAAAATAATAATTTATTTAAATAGTAAACTTGACTTTTTTTTTTTTTTTTTTTTTTTTTTTGGAATGGGTGCATAAGGTCCGAAGACCTATAATGACCAATAGTCACATGCAGCCAGGAAGAAAATAAAAACAAAAGGAGAAGCATAAAGGGGAAACTCAACTGCGGGAACTGAGAAGATGCCTGTTGAGGTTAGACTTGAAAGTCTGAAGATTGTAGGTTTTGGGGAAGATAGACGCAGGGAGCTTGTTCCAATCACGGGAGGTCATGGGGACAAAGGAAGAATGAAATTGTTTTGTTCTGTTAGTCGTGATCTGAACAGCATAGGGATGCTGGGAAGATGCCTCTCTTGTGTTCCGTGAATATGTTGCATTGGGTGGGATAATTGATTTTAATTCGGCAGAGCATTGACCATGGTAATACCTGTAGAAGAGAGATAGTGCAGATACTCTTCTTCTATGATCTAGTGACTGTAAGGATGCAGTAAGGGTAGAATCACCTATCAGTCTAATTGCACGCCTCTGTATGGCTTCCAAGGAGGAGAGAGCGTCTTTCGACGCCCCTCGCCAAAGGTGGGAACAATATTCAAGACACGGCCGAATTTGGGCTTTATAGAGGATTAGGAGTTGTTGGGAGGAAAAGTAACGCTTCGTTTTGAATAGGAAACCCAATTTCCTTGCGGTAGATTTAACCACAGAAGAGATGTGGTTGCTCCAGGAGAGATCAGATGTAACTGTCACTCCCAGAACAGAAAATGAATCTTTGAACTCGAGGCTATTATTGCTGTAAATAAGGGGAGGGCAAATCCTATTTTTTTGTCTAGAAATTACATTGGGTTTTTTGGGAATTGAATTTTACTTGATTGAGGTTTCCCATTCCTCCAAGAGACCAAGATCATCATTTATCGACGACACAGCCCCCAGACGACCAGTGGATGAGGCTTCACCAGTCCTGACTGAGTGCAGGGTACTGTCATCAGCAAAGCAATGAATTGGGTTGGAGGTTACTCCCATGCGAGATCGTTAATGTACATAAGGAATAGGGTGGGAGAGAGGACAGAACCCTGGGGAACACCTGCGTTGATTGAATGCGGAATAGAAGACACACCGTCGACTACAACCGAGATCTTTTCGCTCCGTTAGGAAGCTCTTGATCCACTGGCACAGCTCAGAGGATAGGCCAAAAGATGGAAGTTTAGCATAAAGATTTTTATGCCATATCGATCGGTTTCGAAATGTCAAGAGCACTGCAATAGTTTCCCCTTCATTTCCATGGCTTTGTTCCAGAGGTGTTAATTAATATTTTATTTATATTAAGGCTTTTATTGTATATGAATTTCAAAAAACTTAAATCAACAAGTTATTGAACCAACCTCTAGAGAGATGGCTGAATTAAATAGAAATTATTTCTTTCTTTTAATTAAAAAGTGATATATATATTTTATTTAAATACGGTACGGTTTTACTCCCACTTTCCCTACTATTAGTGAAAAAATAGAACTGGGAGAGAGATATGAAATAATTAAAATTGAGTAATCATTTTAATTTACAAAACCCACCTACACCCTGGGACGACGAATGAAACTGCAAGCCTGAATAATTAGGACTGTCTCGTCTACAAAATACGATATTAATATATATTAACATATATAGGTAAGAGAAAGTAAAAGAAATGAATAAAAAATTCAATTATTAATATAAATGCCCTCCCATTCATTTCTATAGGACCAATATAGAAAGCATATCATTTTTTTAATTATAATTAGAAATATTTTCTACATTAGAATGTTAAGAAGAAATTTTTAAATATTTAATAAATAAATTTTTTCATATTGTAATTTTGAAAGACCCTTAAAAATCATCTCTTATTAAATAAGTATTAGCTAAGTAGGATACACTTATCTTTTTATTCTAACTTTAAATACTTTCCTATGGTATAGATCTATATTTTCTCGAAGAGAATAGAAGAGTAAATAAGAAAGTAATTTGCCCTCCAACCCTCTCGGCATATTTAATTATTAATTGACAAGAGATAAAGAATTGAATGATGTTTATTTACCTGTTAAGAGAGAGGCGGTTGAACCGACGTGCGTGTTTTTAAGGTCCGAGCCTGACTGAGAGCGAGAGTCTCTGGAAGCGGAGTCATCGATCGTCAAGAGGTGGGGAACGAAAATCTAAAAATGAGATAATAAATAAAAAATTATTTAATATGCCAGCACATTTATTTAAATTATCAACTAATGAACTATTCTGTCTTCTATGATTTGACGTTTTGAACTTGACCAGCGGTGGGGAACTTAGCCACATATGGAAATTTTTGTGGCAGGTTATCAGTTTTCAAAATGTATCGAGTTTTTAATTATAGACCAAGGTCTTTAAATACACAGGTTGGCCAGAAACTAGTTAACAAACAATTTTCAGGTCACAGTTTTTGATTGGTCCACGTCATGAAGCTCCTCCTTGCTTATATTTTTCTATTTGGCAGCTTTGTTGACTGTTTATAACCTAGTTCACATTCATTTTGTTTTATTTGGAAATTGTATAGTTTCGGACTAAATTAATTTAGACCCTGGTATTTATACTGCTTTATTAATAATATGCTGTATATAAATTTGTATAAAATGTTTGTTTCGAACGGTTTTTTACAAAGGGAGGAGCTCCATGACGTCACTCTCTTGAAATGGAAAAAAATGTAAACAAACCGAGTTTGACCCCCCTGTTATAGACCACATTTTGTATGAAAAGAAAATTATTTCAAACCAGTGCCTGCTTGAGGTTTGTTTACATTCATAGAATACACAAATGCAAAGAATACAAACACATTTCTCTATACATTTCCTATGGGAGAAATTGTAACTTTAGGAATTAATAACTCAAAAAGCAGTAAGAATTTCCGGACCCGAGTATGTTTCCTGCACTCTCCATAACGTCCTCTATAAGAGTGCAAAATTTCGATTCAAAATTCCAAAGGGAAGTTGGTTAAACAGGGCGAGACAGTCAGGCACTCCGCTATAATATATATAGATTTTTTAAAGACAAGATCAATTTCTTGATCTTCAAAAAAATACTTCCATGGACCACTTACTCTCTTAATTAAGGCTTTGATTTCGTAAGAGATTAGAAAAAAATGAATTAATTGTATATTCATAGCTGAAATATTCTTCTATACGTTTCGCATCATTCCTAGAAGAAGGCTTCAAACGACAAATAGTACAATTTGATTAACAAAAAAAAAAAGCAACAGAAACAAATGTTTTTAATTCGGTAATAAATAATTCAATTTGTAACTGAATAAGATTAGTAAAAGATCAAGATTGAAAATGTGCCAAAGTCGTTTCTGTTAATGAGGAAATAGCGGATTGGAAAGCAAATGAGCAACATATATCGAATATATATCCATTGGAAAACGCACGTATGGGGTCCAGAGAGAGAGAGAGAAAGAGCTCAAGCATTAATCGGGATTTACTTTCCGACAGACAAAGCCATTTATCTATCCATCCATCTCTGTTTTGGGAGGGAACCAAAAGAGAAAGAGCGAGAGAGAGAGAGAGCTAGCTTAAAATTGCTCAACTCGATTACTAGCAACCAGCCATTAAGTTGCCTACCTTCGGCTTTTAGAATACATTATCTCCTTCATTTCGCTTACACATTAATAACTATTAGCGCGAATTCATTCAGAGAAAGCTCACTTGTTAATGAATAAATTTGCGGTGGTTGGGTAAAATTAGCAACATCAAAATTTAATTTAAAATTATTATTATGCTTTTGATGAATTCCCAAATCTCTGACCATCGCCTGAGAGAGGAATTAATTTTTAATCTCTTGATATTACAATCCCTTTTTTTTTTTTCTTTCTCAGGTATTTAGTTTAATTTCAAACCCTCTAATTTTAGACTGAATTGCTTTTTAACACCAACACTTTCTAAAACATTATACAATAAACCTACTGGTCGGAATCCTTTTGGAAATTGAAAAGAAGGTTCCTGAGCTTCATCAAAATTATACAATAAAGTCGTCGATAATTGAAGTGGCTGTTCACAATTAGAATGTTGAAGGAAGAGAGGGTCTAAACAAAAACACAAAAAAATTCAATTAACAAAATTATTTTTTTATTTTAAAAAAAACTATATTATTAAAAAAAAAATTATAAAAAACAAAAAAAAAGATCAGCCAATAATGTAAGATCTGATGTTTTTTATAATTTAAAAAATATTTTATGTTGTTGTATTACAATTATTATTTATGCTCATTTCAGCTCTAAAGAACTGATGATGGTTTTATCTAATTAAACCCGAAACGTTTTCTGATTGGAGATTTTTATTCGATAGAGGCTCCTTTTTTGGCTGACATCCTCTCTTCCTTCAACATTTTATACAATAAAGTTTTCTGTAAAGTTCTTTGTTTTTAATAAGATTAAAAAATTCGACTTTGAGACTTTGATGATTCTCCACTGACTTGTGAGTCCAAAAACCCCTTTTTTGGCATTATGTCTGACAAGTGAGTGTCAGTCTGTCTGTGTGTGTGTTTGTGTGTAAACAAGATTGCTTAAAAACTGTTGTATTGTGGACAAAAATAAATAAAGGTATGGCTGAAGCTTAAACTAAAAAAAAAATTTTGAATTCTTGAATCTAATATATCAGCAGAAACTAAATATATCTCGACACAAAATGTAGGTGGTGTGAAAGCGCAGAACACAACTTTTCCTACCAAAGGTAAAAGAAAGTTGTGTAGTGTGCGACCACTCACACCAGATTTTTTTTTACTTATTCGAAATCTGACGCTATTTAGGTATCTTTTATTCTAGTGGTCTATAAAAATCCATTTTGTAACAAAATCTAACAAACCCATGAATTTATATTTGTAGATATTTTGACATTAACGTTCAGAAGTTATCGTAAATTCTGAAATGACCACCAAAAATAAAGCAAAGGTTTATAACTCAAATAAAGAATGCCATCTTTATTTTTCGCTCTTTTAAAACCTCAACTGTCATCGAATTCAATCGGAAGTCCCTCCCCCCCCTTCTTCTTTCTGGTATATTCTCCATTCTTTTCAATTTCATCTATTTAACAAAAAAAAAAAGCGAAAAGATTTTCTTTTGTTCTCCATTCGTATCGGTTTTATATCTTTCTTTTTCTATTAAGAAGCATTCAATGAAATTTAAGCCAAAATAATGAAAAAATAGTTGCTTTTATCTTGATCCTGTCTGGAGCCCTGCCCATCGGCATCTCTCGCTGTCGGATGCACACGACTGTTAAGAGCCTGCCTGCTCCCTCTTTTCATTTCTTTTATATATTATTATAATAAAAAATATAAAAAGGCTTCAAATAAAAAATACTTAAGTCAAAATTTGTGACAATTCTTCGATTGTGAAGTTCACAAGACTTCCTCCATTAAAATTTTGTATTTTTAACGACAATTTAGGCCTATGTGAAGTGGCTGTTGTATTTTAACAATAAGGGATGGAGCAGGCAGTCAGGAAATAAGCCTCTGCGAAATGAAACTCAAGAGTAGTGGAGACAGTTTCGGCTTTAATTAAATAACGCCATCCTGAGACCATTTGAGCCATGGCTGCCTGCTCCAACACAAGGGCGGTCCCAGAGGGGGGGGGGTCAAGGGGGGTCGTGACCCCCCCCCCCAAAATCTTTTTTTTTTTTTTAACACACACTTTTTTTTCCCACTCACTCTCCCATTCACACAATCTTTTCGGCAACTTAGGCCATTTAAGACTTAAACGATACTCATATTTGATTAATATATATTTATTGGGGTCCAGGCCCATTTATTTAAACTATAAAAAAAAAAAAAAAAAAAACAGTGACCCCCAAAATGTAAGGCTAGGACAGCCCTTGCTCCAACACCTATTTTGGATTTATTTCGAAAAGTCTGGTGTGACTAGTCGCACTGCACACAACTTTCGATTACCGAAGGTAAGGGACATTTTAAAGAGAATCTAAAAAATAATTGATTTTTGAATTTTAATCAAAGTCTTTGGAGCGAATTTTGAGAAAATCCAAAAATCTGAAAAAATACATCAGTAAAGTATTAGTACTCTTTGACTGAAATTGTTTAAAAGCTTCGTCTCACGTCCCATAGAGGTACCGCGCTATGGAATTGTTCTAAATTATATTGGCTAAAGGGGTGCAAAATTTTAGCATTAGTAAAATGAAATTTGAAGATTAGAAAAGTGCAGAATATTAGTTTTATTTATTTTTGTTAAAAATTTCTTAAAATATATATTGAATAAAAATATCTCCCCAGGCAACTCTACAAGGAGAGGGAGTTGCTGTGACATCCCGCCCTGTGGAAGGGACGCACAGTGGTCCCATTCGCTTCAAAAGCGGTCATAGGCCTATATCTTTTTTATTAGTTGGTACTTTTTGATGAAAATATTTATATATATGTGTTTAAGTATGCCCTTTAAGAATATGTTATTAGATTTAATAATTCTAGTTAAGGAAAAGCGTTAAAAAATAATCCACTGTAAAAACTGAATTTGAAGCGAATTTTTTCTCCTTTATTAATCAATAAATCTTTTATTACATGGTATTTTTTAATAAAAATTTGCACACATGTTTTTTTAATGTTCTTTAACAAAATTAAATAAGAAAAAAATAAATAAATAAGAAAAAAAAATTTTTCACGCGAATTTTTTTTTTTTTAATAAAATAAATTTTTAGCTTATTTTCTCTTCTTTATTAATCAATAAGTTTATAAATACATTATATTTTTTAATAAAGAAATTTGGACACATGTAGTTTGAATGTTTTTAAGGAAAACAAAAATATAAAAGTTTTTTTTAAGCGATTTTTTTTTTTTTTTATATTTGATATAATTACTATTTTGAACGGTAGAATTTTTAAATCACGTTTTTTTAATGTCATTTAAGAAAAAATCTGGTGTGAATGGTCGCAGAGCACACAACTTTCTCTTATCTTTGATAATTGGAAGTTGTGTTCTGTACTTACTACATCTGATTTTTTGCGTCTTTATCTATGAAATATAAGAGTAAAGTGTGCTTCAAAGAATTTTGGGGGACAAAATGAGAATTTAAAGAGCATCTAAAAAATAATTGATTTTTGAATTTGAATCATAATCATTGGAGCGAATTTTGAGAAAATCGAAAAAAAACTGAAAAAGTACATCAGTAAAATACTAGTACTTTTGTTCCGATTTTGTTTCAGGTCTTTAAATATTTTTTAAGCAAAAATGTATAAATTTATATAAAATGAAGAGTGGGTTTTCCTGAGCGAAGTCAGGTAAATGAAAAACACCTCTCTGCTGGGATATACCTTATCACTTTCACCTATAAACAAAGGGCAAATTACTTAAAAGTTATTTAAAATGATATCTTTTAATCATATTTGCTTTTATTTTGATAAAATAGAATTAACTTGTGGTATAAATGAAGAGAAAGCCTATTGAAAATGCGCGCGCTCCGACTTTACCGGCCTATAACTCCCAAAAGGGCAAAAAGTGGCAAAAGATGACTATTGGACCATTTTCCTTAGCTCTTTGGCTATCTTCTGGTATATTCCAATTTTTAAAGTAATTTAAAACCATCAATGAAAAAGTGTGATTTAAAAAATTTTTGGAGGATTTTTTATTTTTTACAAAGGGCCTTAAAAACAATATAATTTAATAAGGAAAGTAAAAACATAAAAATTATTTTGAAACTAGAGAAATCGCTGAATAATTTGGTAAAAATATTATTTGATTTGGACAATTATTTCCCCTCGAAAAAAATTCTTGATTTCATGCAAAAAAGAGCATAAAATTCAGTGTTGAGATTTGCTTAACTTTAAGGACCTATAACTCGGCACTGGCTGAGTTGTTTTTAAAAAGAAATACAGTTTTGAAACCAGCAAACATTCTAGTTGGTTACCCTAGAACGTTTTTCAATTAGGTTGACTTTCGTGTTTTTTTTCGCGTGGCCACTTTTGAAGCGAAAGGAACCACTGTGGGACGTAACAAAGATTCTCTCTCAGTGATGCATTCCTCGAAAGGAGCAGGGTACACGCAGATGCTGAGGGAGTCCCTCCTCAACTAGGACATCCTCCATAGCATAGAAGAGGTTGGATAAACGGGTGGAACCAGAAATAAGGATTAGTTCACTAGCTAGAGACGAAAGCAGGAGGAGGAGCTAGAGATAGGAATTGATGTAACTTCACGGGGTGCCGGTAGATGGCTACGGCCAGAGGCCGGTTGGGTTTGAGGTGTGTGTCTTCGTGCACGAAAGCACCTCGGGCAAATAAACGGGGATCCCGTTAGGAATTTCAAATAATAATAATAATAATAATGAATGTTCCAAAGGTCAGTACTATTTAAACAAATAAAATATATTTAAATTAGAGATAATTCCGAAACTTTAGCGTTCATTCAAGAATTTCCTAGATTTCTTCTCTCTCTCTCGTTATAATTAATAGAACTGTTTTTTTTTTTTTAATTTTTAAAAATTTGCTTCATTCATCATAAGAATACATTCATATAATTTTTACTTTCTCGTACCCTATATATGAAATATATAGAGAGAGAAAGTATTGCGATCATGTCAAAAATTCGATGTCGAGATTTTGATGGATATACATGTTTTGAGGTCCCCTGAGTCCAAAAAAGTGGGTCCCGCAAATTGGTCTGTGTGTGTGTGTGTGTGTGTGTGTGTGTGTGTGTGTGGAACCATTTTTTTAGCATGAAGGAGTTGAGCTAGCGGATTGAAATTTTATATTTAACTTAGGTACCTTTGAAGAATCTCAAAATAAGCTTTTGAACAAAATCGGCCAAAAAGTACTAGTACTTTACTGATGTACTTTTTCAGTTTTTTTCGATTTTCTCAAAATTCCCTCCAAGGATTTTTTTAAAATTCATAAATGAACTATTTTTTAGATGCTCTTTAAAATGTATATTCTCATTTTGCCGTTGAAATCTTCTGAAGACCACTTTACTCTTGTTCTTCATAGGAAAGATAGAAATGGTTGCCATGGTAACGGAATTTAAATCTTTTTCTTTTTATTAGATTAAAAATCAATTATTATTTAAATTCCCATTTATTTGTGTCTTTAATTGCTTAGGAGAAAACATATATATATCTCTCTCTCTCTCACTTGCAAACATTATCGCCTGTCTCTCCGCCTTCTCTCATAGGCCTAATGTTAATTTCCTATAGGGATTTGTATGTTAATTTCGATTCAAAAGGGGGTCCCCTTTAGAACTTTTTAGGCATTTAAAATTTTTTTTTCCAATTCTTATGAAATTTTGTATTTATTTACGATTCTCTATTGTGTATAAAATGTCCAAATATGAGATTAAAATTTTTAAAAATAACCATAGTTTATTTCAAGCAGTCAACATTTAAAATGCAAGTTTGAAACTAAGGTGCTATCGGAAACTAAATATATCTCGACACAAAAAATCTGGTGTGACCAGCACGGTGCACAACTTTCTCTTACCGAAGGGTAAGAGAAAGTTGTGTGCTGTGCGCCAGTCACACCAGATTTTTTTTTTGTTCTGGAAGAAGGAAAGAGGAGGTCTACATTTAAATATTCAATTTGTGGTCGGTTGTCGACGCCGTTTTTTTTTTTTTTTTTTCCCAGCCACGAATAATATAATACATACATTTGTGTGTGTGTGTGTTTGGGTGGTGTTTTTGTGAGAGGAAAAATGAGGGTCCTTGTTCACACTCCCTGCTCGCGCACACACTCTCGTTTTGAAGGATCCGGAAGTCGGCAGACGACAACGAGGAAGGTTTCAGGAGGAGTCCCAATAAATGACTCCCATTTATCAAACTCTCCCGTTCCACTCTTTTCCACCACCACCACCATCACTTACACCCCCCCCCCCCCCCACACCGCCCCAACTCTTTCCATATACACATACACACAGTGACAAAATTACTCAATATTTGTATCTCTATTTCATTTAAATTTCTCTCCTCTTTTATGGCCAATAAATCTTGCGCTCGCTGTTTCCATGTTAAGAATCCCCCTTCTCTTTCTTTGGTGTTTTGTCACACCTCTTTTGTCTATTTGAATAATTATTCAATCATAATATAATAATGTTTAATTTGAAATAATAATAATAAGAGTGAATTGTTTATGATAATGTTTAAAAAAAAAAATTCTCATTTTAATTCAAGGATTCCGTAATTTTTTTTTTACAATGATTCTCTCGGGGAAAAAGGTTTTGAGAGTATTAATTGTAGATAAAATAAAATTTAGACTGGTAACCGTTGGCTCTAGTTGAAGCATGATTTAATGAGGATTTATTTAGCGTATGGCTACATATAGACACAAATAAAAACATAAACGTGTATAAATTAATAAAAACAAAAAAAAAAAGTAAAATTAGCTCTGAAGGTTGCTCACATGTAGATGAAATATATATATATTTTTGATTTACCCTCGTACTAAATTTTTATTTCCCTAATAACTGAAGAAGGCAGAGCCAAGAAATTTTTTCAATACCTTTGCTAGTAAAAACCTATTTATAAAATATTTTTGTTTGTTAAGTGTGATGCGAATTGTTTTGATAATATGTATTTATTGTAATATAGGACCTGAAGATGGGTGAAGTTTAATCCCCGAAACGTCAATAAGGAATATTAAAACAATTCGGGTCGAAAAGAAAGAAGTCTTATTTCATTTTCTACATGTTTCGAACAGTAGGCCTATTATTGGAACGAAGTTCTTTTAAACGGCTATCAGTAGGGTGAAATTGGCAGAAAGCGTCACGTAAGATAACAAAAAAGCGTTACAACGCCAGCGGAGGAAGGCGAGGCTAGCCGAAGCCTTGCCGAGGCCACGCCTACCCCCAACCTTCTCAAGCCACAACCATCTCTCTCCCAGAGGAGACATTTGGGGGGTGCAGGGGGAATTTCCAGCCCTCCTCTAAGGGCTCTGATCTTTTCTAAATTTTATATTATTCTAAATAAAATATTTCAAAATATATCTACGGGTACATAAACTGTAAAAAATTAGAAAATTATTAAATATCTTTTGGGCAAATTTGAGTACCTATATGTAAGTAAATTTTAAGAAGAAAAAAGCAAACGTACCCCCCATCGACTCTAGAGTATTATCTTCCTCTCTATCTCTTTCTATATTATTTTAAAAAGAAAATAATCATTTATTTTCTTTTTTAAATAATATTCGGAGTTGAAGAAAAGACGTAAAGAACTTCGTTCCCGGCGGGGGCCCTCCGTCCCCACACGTTTGCTTTTTATTTTTGACGGATTGCTTGCTTTACACAAAAGTCTGATAACTCCCAAATGATACTTTTTGTTGGCAAGCATCCCCTGAAAACTGTGAGCATTTAGAATTTAAATAAAAATTATACTTCCTTTTTAATTTAATACAACAAAACAAAATATAAGTTTTGTTAACACGTTTCATTTATCTCTCTCTCTCTTTCTATCTACTCGATTAATACTTAAGAAAAAGGACAAACACAAATTTTTTATGTCTTTTCTATAAAATAATTTTTCATATAGTATTTTATAGTTGCTTGGTTTATTATTTTCTTAAGTACTCATCAATGAACCATCTGTTGGCCACATCAGACTTTTTTTATGGAAGAAATTGACGAAGTAAAAAAAAAAAAAAAATCAAGCAGTTTATTTATTTATTTTTATATACTATAATATTTAAGAATTTAATGTCAAAGATATATAAAGTAAATCAACAGGGTTAATAAAATAGTTTAATACTTATAGGGGGCGGTGGGGAGAGGGGATTATTAAATTGAATTCTTATTTTATCATTCGCTTGAGTAACAAATCAGATCTATTCGATTTGTAAATGAATTTCAAATTGAATTCTTCTTTCTTATGTGATGCTTAAATTAAGCATTTAAAAAGTTTTCTTAAGAATAATATTTAATTAAAAACTTAAAAAAATGATATATTAGATTTTTTTTTTTTTATTTTATTATACAAAAGGGTAGGGCTGGACGGTAATGGATTTTCATTACCGACCTCGATAATGAAAAAAACCGGTTTTTCTCGAAAGTCGGTAAAAACCGCAGAGGCGTACCGAGGCAGTTGGAGGCCTGGGGCGGCACTAGAAGAGGGCCCTATATTGAATTTTTTTTTTTGGGGGGGCTAAAAATTTTTCGAAAAATATTTTACCTTTTTTTTTTAGAGACGCCTATTTTTTGCCGCCCCCTGAACCTAAATTTGCCGCCGCGGAGCATTTTTTTCGCGGAACCTCGACTTTCTTCGAAAGTCGGTAAAAACCGGTTTTTACCGACTTTTCGAGAAAACCGGTTTTCACCGAATTAGAGGTTCGTTACCGCGTTTTCGGTAAAGATTTTTTACCGGTTTACCGTCCAGCCCTACAAAAGGTTACTTGATATATTAGATTTAATTTCTTGAATATTTTAAAGTGGAACTTTTATTTGATCCTCTCAAATTTTTTTCGTTCTTATATGAGCATGTCGCGTTACAAGCCATGACGTCACAAGCCGTGACGACAAAAATACGAAAGTTGAAATTTAATATATATGACGAATTATAAAAAAATAATTGTGAGATTTAACTATTCAATTTTTAAATTGATAAAATATAATTTTTAAAATAATATAAAATGATTCAAATCTTCAATTGCTAAATAAATATTGTTCTCAGTTTTTAACATGCCTCCATTGATTTCCCACTTTCCGATTTATTAAGTTAAGATTAAAACGCGATTTTAATACCCTTAATTGAATAATTTTCTGAAAATTTTCAGTTAAACGCCTACGACCCGAAAAAAGTTTCATTTGCATCGTGGTTTCATAAAACCACACAATGATTTTTCTACAGTATAATGTATTTATATGTATATATTTGATATTGTAGCTTTTGTACTTGAATACTCCTCTAAATACAGTATAATCTCTGGCCCACGAGAAACTCCTCTGAATCCGCTCTTGGTAGTATCGGACAAAAGATTCATTCATTCCTCCTAAAGCCCCTTAAAAGAGCTTCCTGTTTTTTTAGACTAGGTGAACAAACATCACCCTTTGAACTTCTTATTGCAGCATCATTAGAAATCACAAATTATTTATCCTACGTTCAATCCTTTCTTAATATAAAGAATTTTTGGATGGTGGGTGGGCTAAGGCTTCTTCACCCCTTTGGCTAGCCAAGAGTCTATAAAGGCAATGAAGCAAAACATTTACGAGACGTGAAGGAATGTTTTAATGAGAGAGGGAGAGAACGCAAAGGCTATAAACCGATAAAAAGACTATAAATTAATTAAAATGCCTATCGTGCGTAAATTCTTTTTGTTTATGGTTTTATTGCTGATGAGAGGATGAATGGAAGAACGAGAGAGGGTGAAGAGGGGATGGGGAGGGGGAGGGAATTAATTTATAATAGACAGCGTTTTTGTTGCAGAAAAAACAATTTGCATTGATTTATTTGAATAAAATTTTATAATAGAACATATGTTTTTAAAATTTGTCCTTTTTTTGTACAAAACAAAAAGCATATGGTTTCTTGTACATATTTAGGGTGGGAGGCATAAAAGAATTTTAATAAATTCAAAATAAATTGTGTTCTTATAACACCGCCCCAGGGCCGGTTTTCGGGGGGGGGGTGGGGGCGTGGGCCCCGGGGGCAGGGGTGGGGGGTGGAAAAAAAAAAAAAAAAAAAAAAAAAAAGGTAAAAAAATTTGAATAATAAAAAAGTGGGAGGGGGGGTAAACTCCTTAAAATCTCTTGCATGACCCCCCCCCCCCCCTTCCAGCCATGGTCCCCCAAGCGAGGATGGGGGTCCCATGCCCCCCCCCAGCCAAATTCTCTAGTTACGCCCATGGAGTTGCCTAACTTAAATATAGAATTTCAACCTCCTAGCTCTTTTCGATCTTGAGATATTTATATAATATATTTAAATATATTTATACACATACAGTATATTTACACTAAGAACCGACCGAATGGTCAAAAATCCTGGTTTCGGCCGTAGTTTCGGTTTCGGCCAAAAAGTAGCCGAAATCTGAGTCTGAAAAGATGGGATGAGACATGCAAGCAAAAAAAAAAGGTCAAATGATTTGCACTTGAGGGAGAAAAAAATTTAGTCGACCTAAAAAAAAAAAAGGTAAAATGATTTTCACGGGAGGGGGAAAAAAATTTTCCGCAGGGCGGAAAAAATTTCAAAAAAGAAAAAGGTAAAATGATATGAATTTATTATAGGAAATACAAGTTTCGGTTTCGGTTACGGTTTCGGCCGAAACTAAGATCGAGGCCGAATATTCGGTTTCGGTTGAAAATTTTGTTTCGGTCGGACCCTAATTTATACACAGACAGACCATGTCGCGAAAACCTCTTTTTTGGATTCACGGGACCTCAAAACGTGTATATCCATCAAAATCTCGACATCGAAGTTTTGACATGAATCCAATACTTTCTCTCTATATATATTTACATATATACAGAGGTAAGAGAAAGTAACAAAAAAGTTTCGGTTCGGCTGAAAAAGATTTTCGATCGGACCTTAGTTTTTTTTCCTATCCTTGGCGAAAAATCAGCGTGATAGATGTGTTTCGGTTTATAATTCTACAACTGGAAAACACAAAAAATTTTAAAAAAATATCTTTGAGTTTTTTTTAAAGGGGTGTGTTTTTCTTCTGGGGGGGGGGGGGGGGGGGGGGGGGGGGGGGGGGGGGGTGGGGGGGGGGGGGTTTTTTTTTTTTTTTTTTTTTTTTGTTTTTTTTTTTTTTTGGTGTTTTTTGTTTTTTGGGGTTTTTTGGGCCGGGGGGGGGGGGCCGAGGACAACACATCATGTGTCCAAATACGTTTTAAGTGTTTAAATTAATAAATAAATTATTGAAACAAAAAACCTTGTGTTGTCTTAATTGGATTTAATTCTCTGATTAAATCATAATGTTTCCAACTAGAGCCAAAGGTTACCAATTTAAAATTAATTAAAGAGGAAGTAGAAACCAAAGTTCATTAAATGTATTTGCTAAGATCGTGCCAGCTTTAATAATCCAAAAACTTGCTTTGAGGAGGGACTTCCTCAGTACCCACTCATTTCGAAGAATGCTTCGCTGAAAAGGAACGTTCCATAGGACGGGAAGTCAAAGAAACTCCCTCTCCCTCATAGTAGAATCCAATATTCCAATTTAGGGCATATTTGAGAATATGTTTACATTAAATAAATATTTTAATTTAATGAAAAAATCCTGCACAACCAGGATGCGAAAACCGATCACATGTGCGAAAGGCCTACATCCTAGCCCGCTAGAAAGGCGAACAAACAAGCTAGATGGCTAGGGGAGCAGCAGGAAATTAATAAAAATAAATCACGACAAGTGTTTATTATAGCTATACAACTCTACAAAGTGCCTGAGGTCTTGGGTTCGCTTCAGGCGAGAAAAAATGATTTCAAATGAATTGGCTACCAAACATTTGAAATAAAAAGGGATGAGGTCTAAATGGCCTTAAATGGAGAAAAGATCTTAAACAAAGAAAATTTAATAGGCCAGGTTGGATGAAATTATGAATCATGTAGAGTGTTAGAAAAGAGAAGCGCTCTTCATTCCATACCACATAAAATTCACGAAAATTAATATCCATTCATTATGCATGACGTAATATTAAATAATAATAAATTTTAAAACATTTTAATTAAAAAAAATAAAAAATTTTTTTTTTCAAAAGAATCATATAAAACTTTTTAATTTATTCTTCATAAAGGCTAAAATGATAAAAGATGGCGGATGACATAGAATGTTGTTAATATTGGCAATTTTCATTTAATATATATAAAATATCTCCCCCTTCATTTCATTTTTGGACCCCGCCAGTTCAAAATGAAATACGAGGCCAGATAGATATATAGGCAATTTTATACTCTTGGTTATAAAGTCAAGTTTAAAAAAATAAGAGACTCTTTGGAAGAATGATGTTGTTATAAAATAAAATAAAAAGTCACTAAGATTTATTTTTACTACACAATCTGCGTTTATTGGCTCCGGCAGACAACAAATATCGCCTCCTATAATTAAATTTATTATAAATTTGCATAACATTTTCTATTGTGAAGCATTTATCATCTTTTGAAATTTGAAATGGCGAATTGTCAAAAGTAATTTAAACATCAATAATCTTCATTTATTTAAAAAAGGCTAATTCATTTGTTTCACAAATTCATTTGTTTATATTTACATCTTTTTTTAATGATACTTGTATGATTTTGTTTTAAATTAACGAAAAATGCCTTTTTTTTGTTGATTATTTCAAAAACTATTCAGTTTTCAAAAAAATGTCAAAGAATAAAGACTTTTTAAAATAGAGTAATTTATCATAATATGTCAAAAAAATTGAAAATCTCAAAATTTTTGAAAAAAAAACTTTTTTAGGTAAAGTACTACTACCAGGTGACGTATTTACTTCAAAAGTTGAAAGAAGTCTAAAATTTTAGTGTGATGAGTATATACCAAATTTAATTGAACTGGCTGCTTTGGTTTTTAAGCAATCGTGTTCACACATACACACAGACAATTTCAAAAGAATATACGAAAAAGTTTTGGGGTAGTCATTC
>JAKCPI010010772.1:0-10125 GCA_023213315.1 Euborellia annulipes
GACCACCACAACTGGCGGCAAGATAGTATTTTTCATTGATTGGAGCACGAGGTAATAGATTATGAGCATAATTGCCGGTCCCCACAATTTGGCATGGTTTTAAGACAGTACATCTAAATGTATAATAGAGGGAGAGAAAAGAGGTGAAGAGGGGACCACCACAACTGGCGGCAAGATAGTATTTTTCATTGATTGGAGCACGAGGTAATAGATTATGAGCATAATTGCCGGTCCCCACAATTTGGCATGATGCTAAGGCCGTATATTTAAATTTATAACAGAGAGAGAGAGAAAAGAGGTGAAGGGGTTAAAGGGGGACCACCGCAGTTGGCGGCAAGATAGTATTTTTCATTGATTGGAGCACGAGGTAATAGATTATGAGCATAATTGCCGGTCCCCACAATTTGGCATGGTTTTAAGACAGTACATCTAAATGTATAATAAAGGGAGAGAAAAGAGGTGAAGGGGTTAAAAGGGGACCACCACAACTGGCGGCAAGATAGTATTTTTCATTGATTGGAGCACGAGGTAATAGATTATGAGCATAATTGCCGGTCCCCACAATTTGGCATGGTTTTAAGACAGTACATCTAAATGTATAATAAAGGGAGAGAAAAGAGGTGAAGGGGTTAAAGGGGACCACCGCAGTTGGCGGCAAGATAGTATTTTTCATTGGTTGGGATACCAGCTAGTGGGATTATGAGCATAATTGCCGGTCCCCACAATTTGGCATGATGCTAAGGCCGTATATTTAAATTTATAACAAAGAGAGAGAAAAGAGATGAAGGGGTTAGAGGGGACCACCACAACTGGTGGCAAGATAGTACTTCTCAGGGGACTCTAGAGGATCCCCTCAGTTGCTGACAAGACAGTTTTTTCATTGTTTGAGGTTTTAAGTACTCGAATTTGACCATAATTGCAAATCTTCACATCATCTTAGCATGCACTCCATTGATTTCCTATGGGGTGGGGGGTAAAAAAAAATTGGACCAAAAATTGGCCCGGCAAGATCCGGATCCTTATTCTGGGAGCTATTCTTAGCCCAAATCCATTGTCAGAATTCGGTCCTCAGATTTTGCATACTCAACTACCTCCAGCGCCCGCTCTAATTGAAAAGAATTGATTTTTGTTATGCTTTGCATAAAAAATTAAAGCCGCTTAAAATTGATTAAATCTCGCAAATGAAAAATAATAAAAAATTATTATATAAATAAATTTTTATTTTTTTTTTCTTAAAGAGCCTGAGATAGGAATCTTGTCCAGAGAAACACATAGAGAGACACCTCGGTATTTTAGGCCCATATACATAAAATTAAGAGATGTCCATTATTTATTGCCTGATACGAGTTGATTGAAAAATTGCGGCACTTAATTAAGAAAGGGCGGGCCCAAACCACCTCGAGGGGTGTCCAGGGGGGCGAAGCGAAGGTGGGGTAAGTGGCTAGCCATATATCTCATTAGACGCCCTATACTGCCCCATTAGTCGGGGTGTGGGGGGGGGGGGAGAAATAATCCTAAACCCCCCATCAAAAATTTCTGGCTACGCCTATGCATCCACCTACACAAATACAAATCTTCTTCCCTTGTCTTTATTATTCCTGCGGTGCGGGTTCTGTGGTAAAGGGGGCGACAGAATGTTTTTTATTTTTTTGCGACCGGACGAAATAGAAGAGACAGGCCCGTCGCACGGTCTGTCGCCTGTTGAAAATTATTCCCGATTTGGGATATTTCTTGTTGCAATGCAAGTGTTAAGATGTTAAGGAAGTATCTTATATTCAAGCGACACATGAAACCACTTTGACCGATTGGGCACAGCACAAAAGGGTCTGTTTATGACTGTTTAAAGGGTCAGTCACCTGCGTCCTCTCTTCGCTTTTCAACTGCCGCGTAGCCCCCACCCCCAGCCCATAGTCAGGTAGGAAGCTGGTTCACACAGCATAAGGGACGCTCTATAATTTCCTAGCCAACTTGTTGATTTTGTGTTCCCATATTGAAGAAATTTGATTATAATTAATTTTCCAAAATATTTAAGAGATTCAAATTATTACTACGTTACTCCCAGAGTCATGTATTATAGGTGTACTTAATTTCAAATGGATTAATTGAAAATTGTGGATTTCTATAGAACATATACATACATATTTACATACATACATACATTTTTCCCATTTCATATATAGATATAGCGGAGTGTCCGTCTGTCCGTCTATCTGTCACGATCTGCTTGACCAATTTCCCGTTGGAATTTTGAAACGAAATTTTGCAGTCTTATAGAGGATGTTATGAAGAGTCCCGGAAAAATACTCGGGTCCTAAGATTCTTAAAACTTTTTGAATTATTAATTCCTAAATTTACGATTTCTCCCATAGGAAATGTATAGAGAACTATTAAATCTTTAAAAAGTATATCAGTAAAATTTTTCGTTAAAATTGTTTGAACTACACTTTACTGATGTTTTTCAGATTTTTCAAATTCATTTTCCGGCTCTTCTTTCCATAGAGCCAGTGTTAAATCCCCATATGGGGACTTTCATGTTAATTTCGATTCAAAAGGGGGGGTCCCCTTTGGAACTTTTTACGCATTTAAAATTTTTTTTTCCAATTCTCATGAAATTTTGTATTTATTTACGATTCTCTATTGTGTATAAAATCTCCAAATATGAGATTAAAATTTTGAAAAATAACCATAGTTTATTTCAAGCAATCAACATTTAAAATGCAAGTTTGAAACTAAGGTGCTATCGGAAACTAAATATATCTCGACACAAAAAATCTGGTGTGACCAGCACAGTGCGCAACTTTCTCTTACCGAAGGGTAAGTTGTGTGCTGTGCTACCTTCACACCAGATTTTTTATTATTGTTATAGTTTAAGTATTTAAAACGAATGTGTAAGGAAAAACTTTATCTCCAACTTGTTGTCCTCAATTCCAATTCTAATTTTACAATTATTTGAATAATTCATTGCAAAAATCATTTAATGAATAGGAAAAGGAGAATAAATAGGATTATTTATTAGGCAATGATTAGGTTGACTGCCTTCTTTTTATTTTAAATCCAATTAGGGGTATAAATATTCATCAAATTTTTTATGTCAAGTTTTATTTGAATCTTCCTGTCTGTCTGTCTCTACTTCTAACAAACGATAAAAACAAATTGCAATATTGCCAGCAAACAAAAAAAAAAAAAAATACTGACTATTTTTTTTAAGAAAATAATAAATAAAAGTTTAATTATTGATTTATTAATAAACTTTTCAGATAACTATTGACCTTTCTGATATATAGAATTAATTAAAATATATATAAAAGAATTTGCATTTTGCTATAAAAACAAAAAAAAAAAAAAATTCACAAAATTCGAAAAGATGGAGATAATTTTTCTGTCAAATTTTTTTACTATTTGACATGGATTCTAGAACCTTATATCTTAATTCAAATAATTAGATAATAGGCTCTTTTTAAAATTTTTAATTTCCACTGCAAAGGCCACTCGGGTTCAATATTTTTAATATAATATTAATAAAACCGATGGCTACCGAGGGACGTTCCACACGCTTCTTTTTTCGGAGTCATCCCACCGAAATTCAGCTATCCTTTGGCATTGTTTTCTTGCTAGATAATATATTGAAAATTGTTAATTTTTCTAAAAAACAAAAACCTCCTCTCCCCTTTATTTCAAATTTGTTTTGGGTACTCTATTTTGATGCCATGGCCCTCAATTTGGTAGACATTGCATTGCATTCTAATACTTTTATTTATTTATTAAGTGAAACTTTATTTATATCGGCTCAAATTTTTTTCGCTCTTCTATCACCATGTCGTGTTACATGTCGTGACGTCAAGCCGTGACGTCACAAGCCGAGACGTCACAAGTCTTGACGCGTCACCAACGACTCGCACCAGGTTTCTTGGCATATACTCTGAAACTACTGGTCCGATTTTTTTTAGGTACTTGACTCCTGGGTCATTTTCCCTCTGCTAAGATTACAATTACAATAAAATTATACACACAATTAATAATTATCTACTACATTTATAAAGTTATTGATTGGTGAATTGAAGTCGCTCTCCATCTGTAAATCTTCTTCAGTTGGTTGTTGAGACATCACGATATTTGGGGGAATTCGATTTTTTTTTTTTTTTTTTTTTTATTTATTCTCCCTCTGGCCTTGTTAGCCATAGGGCATCTCAAAATTTTACAATTTTTTTTTTTTAACTATTTGGTTTTACAATTATTATTACAAACATTTTACAAAAATTATACAAAAACAAAGGACTAAAATTAAAAAAAAAAAAAAAAAACGATTAAGTCAAAAACAAAGCAATAAAAATACAAAAACAAAACACGATAAAAACAAAGCAATACAAATACAAAAACAAAACAAGATAAAAACAAAGCAATACAAATACAAAAACAAAACAAGATAAAAACAAAGCAATACAAATACAAAAACAAAACAAGATGAAAACAAATTCGATTTAAAGTTTTTTTTTTTTTACTTATTAAAATGTTTAACATATTCTTACTACTACTACTCAGTGATTAGTGTCAACCCTGACACGTTGTGGTTACTCTGAAGAGTAACTCTCATGGGAATGATACTGAGGTGGGTTCCCGTTTCCTTCCTCATGAGGAGGCATCTCAAATAGAGTTGGATTATTTATTGCCGTGAGGGGGATTTGAACTCGAGTTGTCTTCAACTTCAAGCTTAACTGTTAACTGCTTTATTCCCTCGGCTAATCGCCTCCTCTACATATTCTTAATATCTTCCAATTCTTGGACTGTTATAAGGATTTAGTGGAAGAGGTGCTGACAGTAAGTTAAGGTTTTTCAAAGTAAATTTTAGAAGGTTGTTGTTGTTGTTGTTGCACTTTTCTTTTTATTGAAGACTGTGTATTAGTGGTGAGATAATGAGGAAGAATATATCTAATACTTGCTACCGAATATTTTTATAGCGATTATTGTATTTACATTTTTGGTGGAAATATCAGAATTTTGGACTATGAGGGGCCCGAAATGAATGGATAGGGAGGAGGAGACGAAAGTTTTTTTTTGATTATTTTAATAAATTCCAATTGGAATTTATTATTTTATTGTTTTATTGTTTTATTATTAAAATTTTTAGGACCTATTTAAATAGGTCCTAAAAATTGCAATTATTTTTCGCCTTATACTCACTCCACAGTGAGGGGGAACCTCCGCCACTGCACAAGTATCTCCTCAGAGAAGTAGAAATAATAGAATGGTATATTTATAGATTTAGATTTGATTATAAAGTTCTTTTGATGAAATTATTAAAATTTATTATATAATCTTGTTTGAAACTATTAATATCGGTCTCTTTGTGACAGTTTTTGCTCTGTGATTGAGAGATCTCTCTTTTCTCTCTCTCTCTAGCTCTCATTCTTCCTTCTTATAGCCATTCATTAAGATAGACAGACAAACGGCATTATCGATAAATTACAACTTGAGATTCTTATTTCATTTGCCTGTCCCGACTCTGAGTTTAATTAAAACATTTGAACTCTCCTTTATTTATTTATTTATTTGATGAGAATGCATTTAGGGCTCTAATAAACATCAGTGATCTTAAATAAATTTGCTCAAAAAGGAAAAAAAAAGAAAAAAGAAAAGAAATACACCTTGAGATGTCTTATTTCTTTCGTTTGTTCTTTTTTTAGATTCTTTTGTGTTGTTTATTTTCAAAAACGAGATTAATTTTAATTTTATTTTTATACACACCTTGTTATAAAGAAGGGTGTTCGATTATGGGAGAAAATAATCGATCATCGATTATGTAAAATAATCGATTATTGGATTCGGACAGACGGTCTTTTTTAACCCTCCGGCGAAAAATCATTTGACCTTTTTTTGTCGTGGCAACGTCTTACAATGCATGTTTGTATAGTGGTCGGGTAGGGAGGCATGCACGAAAAAGTTAGCGGCTTGAATAACTCCTCTCTCTTAAGAGGTATAATTAAGTTGAATATCGGGTTAGAAAGAATGTCTTACAGCTAAAGATTTCAACATTTATTTTTACTTTCTCTTACCTCTATATATGTTAATATGAGAGAGAAAGTATTGGATTCATGTCAAAAATTCGATGTCGAGATTTTGATACGTTTTGAGGTCCCCTGAATCCAAAAAAGTGGTTTTTGCGATATGGTCTGTCTGTCTGGGTTCAATTTAAATCATGAAGGAATTGAGCCGGGAGGTTGAAATTTTATATTTAAGTTAAAGAGAAGTTGCTCTTGATGTTATCGAATGGAAGAGAGCAAGTACAGGTGCAGCAAATAAAGAGAGCCTTTGGAAAGGGAGACGTTTCGGACAAAATTTTATTTGTCCATCCTCAGTCCTCGTTGGCTTATAAACTAATTAGGCACAAAGTTGTCATTGTTGTTGACACTCGCTTGTTTTTATAAAAAAATATACATGTGCACAAATTTGTGCCGCAACAAAAATGAGAACTTTGCGCCTAATTATATTAGTTAATAAGTCAACGAGGACTGAGGATGACCAAAAAAATTTTGTCCGAAACGTCTCCTTTTCGTCATTTAGCATCATCCAAAGGCTCTCTTTATTTGCTGCAACTGTACTTGCTCTTTTCCATTCCATTTTATATTTAAGTTAGACACCCACCTAGGGCGTGAAAATAAGCTTTTTATCAAAATCAACCAAAGAGTACTAGTACTTTACTGATGTAGTTTTTCAGTTTTTTTTTTCGATTTTCTCAAAATTCGCTCCAACGATTTTGATTAAAATTCAAAAATCAATTATTTTTTAGATGCTCTTTAAAATTCTCATTCTGCTTTTAAAATCTTTTCAAGCACACTTTACTCTTGTACTTGACAGTAAAGATGAGAGAAATGGTTCCATTGGTAACAAAATATAAATATTTTTCTTCAAATTCTTCAAATATACCATACTGTCGGAAACTAAATACATGTCGACACAAAAAAAATTGGTGTCAAGCACAGTACACAACTTTCGATTACCAGAAGTAAGAGAAAGTTATGTGCTGTGCGACCAGTCACACCAGATTTTTCTAGAAGAGAAAAAATGTATTATTAATATCTGATTTTCTTTTTTTAAGTTTTTGTACAAATAGTATACAATAATTGATGATCGAATTGTAAGCAACGGAATAAAAATGTCTCCAAGTGACGACAACAGATCGACATTAAGTGTCAGAAGTGTAATTTCTCTTTGCGTCGTTTATACAATACATATATTCCCTCTTTATACAATTGTGTTGTTTTCTCTCGTCATAGAACAAGTTTTCCACTTAATTAGACAAAAAAATGTCTGATAATTATCTGTTGTTGTTGTTGTTGTTGTTATACAGGTGTAGTGGTTTTATAAAAATGGCCCTTTCCTACCAGATCTCTTTTTTTCTCCAGCTCCATAACTAGTTTAATTGTCTGGAGTTGCTAGGAGAGAGAGAGATGCTGCCAACTTGCTGCAACCGAATTTGTCTCTTTCTCTTCGACATGTCGTTCGTAAATAAAGGGTTAATAGGCCAATTCTTGCTGATAAATTGGGAAATAATTCTTCCCTTATCCGTTTTCTTGCTATCTTAATGATTTTACACATGAAAAAAAAAAAAAATAATAAACAGCGTTATAAATTGATTTTTGTCTTGTAATGTTTGTTTTAGAAGGCTCTCAGGTTAATAGATAGGTAAATCAATCAATAATTAAGAGACAAGGTCTTGATTAAGACATGTAATGGAGAGACTGATGAGGTTTCAAAAAAAAAAAAAAAAAATCTGGTGTGACTGGCGCACAGCACACAACTTTCTCTTACCTTCGGTAATCGAAAGTTCTGTACTGTGCTTGTCACACCAGATTTTTCGTGTCGACATGTATTTAGTTCTCGACAGTACGGAACATATGAATTCAGATGTAAAATTTATAAGTATGGGAAAATATTTATATTTTGTTACCATGGCAACCATTTCTCCTATCCTTCCCTATGAAATACAAGAGTAAAGTGATCTTCAGAAGATTCCAATCGCAAAATGAGAATATACATTTTAAAGAGCATCTAAAAAATGATTGATTTTTGAATTTAAAAAAAAATCGTTGGAGCAAATTTTGAGAAAATCGAAAAAAACTGAAAAAGTACATCAGTAAAGTACTAGTACTCTTTGGCCGATTTTGATTAAAAGCTTATTTTTTTGGTCCAGGAGGATGTTTAACTTAAATATAAAATTTCAGCCTCATAGCTCAATTCCTTCATGCTTAAAATTGAACACAGACACACCCACCCACACACACACCCACACACCCACACACACACAGACAGACCATGTCGCGAAAACCACTTTTTTGGATTCAGGGGACCTCAAAACGTGAAGATCCATCAAAATCTCGACATCGAATTTTTGACATGAATCCAATACTTTCTCTCTATATATATATTACATATATACATAGGTAAGAGAAAGTAAAAAACATCAAATTAAAGCAAGTTAGAGCCCCCCCGTATTTGTTTATTATATAATATTATACAAACAAAGCCCCATAACGTATGCTTTGAGCCCTCATTTCCTTTCTTAATAACCCATGTCAAAAACGTAATCAAAATGTTACTCTGCTTTTTACTTTCTCTTTTCTATATACATGTAAATACAATAAAATACATATACATTTTCAGATTTGTGGGTTAACAGTAGTTAAATTCTTTCACAAACTCCCTCCCACCTATACCTCCAGGCTTCCGAAGCATATTCTGCCAAATTTCTCCAGTCCAGCCCATTTAAAAATTCTTTTAATTTTTCCCTACTCAGGGTTCTCTCCCCCAACCATCTTGTACGTATGTTGCCCAAGATTGGGCATACAGCTACGAAATGGGTCACATCCTCCCGTTCTCCCAGGTTGCAAAGAGAACACCTCTGGGCACCTTGCTCAACTCCTCTTCTAAAATTAAGGTGTACTGATTCACCCCGTAGCTTAAATATCCATTTCATATATTTTATCGGCAAATGATCGTTTATATATGAGTCTTCTCCCAATTGAATTTTAGCTCTTTATAGAGCAAATGAAATTCTGCGTTGTTCGCCGCTTATTTAGCCTCTTCCCTGTGCGCCTGTTCGGATCTTGAGATGAGCTCTGCAAACTGAATTTTACACAAATCCAAGTTGCCTAAGTTTTCCACCAAATGAACATTCAAACGGGATGCCATGCTTCCCAAATCCTTGTATCAGTATTGTATAATCTAAATGTTTTTGAGAATGTAACGAATAAATACTCTCTCAAAGCAGACGGTAAACAACCACTGCTTTTCCTTAAGCTTTTTTAAAATGTACTCTATGTGTACGGATAATTTATGAAATTTAATGTAATATAATGATTAAATAAAGCTTATTATTATTATTATTATACATGTAAATATATACTGTAGAAGAGATATTGCAATCATGTTAAAAATTCGAATGTTGGAATTTTGATGGAAATGCACGTTTTGAGGGTCCGTGAATCCAAAAAAGTGGTCTGTCTGTGAACAAAATATCTCAAGAATGAAATGAGCTACGAGTTTGAAATTTTATATCTAAGTTAGGCACCCCCCCTGAGACGTGAAGATAACCTTTTGATCAAAATCGGCCAAAGAATACTAATACTTTACTGATGTACTTTTTCAGTTTTTTTCGATTTTCTTAAAACCCCCCTCCAACAATTTTGATTAAAATTCCAAAATCCATTAGTTTTTAGATGCTCTTTAAAATTTGTATTCTCATTTTGCTCTCAAACTCTCCACTTTACTCTTGTATTATATAGGAAAGAGGAGAAATGGCTGCCATGGTAACAAAATATAAATATTTTCCCATTCTTATAAATTTTAGATCGCGCTCGGGGCTTGGTGTAGAGGTTAGCGTGCTAACCTCATATACCAAACGTCGCGGGTTCGAACCCCAGGCAGTCCGATGATTTTATTTAAGCCATTTGGATACCAAATGGCTTAAATAAGAATGCCTGGACCCCCAATAGATATTTTCATGAAATAACGTTTATCGTCAAGTCTTATATGGCCTGAGTTGCCGAAAAGACTGTGTGAATGTGAATGTGAATGTTTCAAAAAAAAAAAAAAAAAATTTACATCTTGAATTCTCATATATCGGCGGAC
>JAKCPI010010774.1:0-22533 GCA_023213315.1 Euborellia annulipes
TAGTATAAGGGTATTTTTTATGGCTGAGGTAGAATTTGTAACAGGAATGAAAGTTAGAAGAAAAATGCAGCCAGAATTTTTTCTTTAAATATATATTTCAACAGCTAGCTGACGTTTCGGCTTTGGTTAAAGCCATCCTCGGAGCTATAAACAATGAAACGAAACATTTCTTTTTTACAAATATTGTTTAACAATCATTTTTTATAAAACTTTTTTTTTTTTTTTCCTAGAATGAAAATCATACCTGCTGTTAGTCTTCATATACATATATTTTGAATTGTATCCGGTATTAAAGTTAATTTAGGATATAACATCAGGGAAAAAAGTTTTCTGTTCAAGATCAACTTTTTCCTTCTTCTATCACCAATACAATATATTTATTTTTTTTTTGTGCCTAATGTGATAATTGACTCAGGGCAGTACAATTTCATCTAATGTATTTTTAGATTTGTAGTTATTTTTTATACAAATGAATTTTAATCCCGGATTTATTAAACATGTTTCTTATTTTTTGCGCTAGGTGGCATAGCAGGCTTATTTTGTGACATTTTTTAAAAACACCTCTATATAAAAGTACGGTGGTATTATAATCTTTTTTAAAATTCACCGTCCTGTTTAGGTAGATATGGATGGATTCCAAAATAAGCCTTTTAAACAGATTTTCCTCTGTCTGAAGTATTTCGACGGACTCAAAATCGAAGACATGATTTAGTTCAGTCGCATGCCGAGACAGAGCAACAGTATCTTCTTTATTTTTAACATTGCTCTTGTGTTGTGAAATTCTTTTGTGAAGATACTGGCACGTCTGCCCAACATACGACAGCTCACAGTCCTTACAATTTATTTTATAAATCACATTTGATTTCTGCAACAAGGGAGTTGGAGTCTTGTTGCTGTACAAGAAGGACAATGTATTGGCTGGTCTAAAAGCGATTCTTAGTCCATCATTCAACCGGCATAGATATTTTTTTATATCTTCAGACAGGCTCGGAATATATGTCAAGCTTTTATAGACAATTTTATTAACATTAGTTACAGGCATTATTTTGTTATTATTAGTCAGGTTGGAAGGATTCACATTCATCTTTTTCGACATGTAAATATTGATTATTTTACAAATAAAATATCTAGGATAGCTGTTATCCATTAGCAGTCTTTTGATTTTATTTATACACTCCTGATGGAATTCGGGGTCGGACAATCTAATTGCTCGGTCAATCAAGTTAAAAATAAGATTTCTCTTATGAATCAATGGATGGCATGAATAATAATTCAACACCCTGTCCGATTTTATTTCCTTCCTATACCAATTTGTTTTGATATTTTCACCCGACCTCATCAATTTCAAATCTAAAAAATTTATTACACCTCAATTTCCATTTCTAATGTTAAAAATAAAGAAGATACTGTTGCTCTGTCTCGGCATGCGACTGAACTAAATCATGTCTTCGATTTTGAGTCCGTCGAAATACTTCAGACAGAGGAAAATCTGTTTAAAAGGCTTATTTTGGAATCCATCCATATCTACCTAAACAGGACGGTGAATTTTAAAAAAGATTATAATACCACCGTACTTTTATATAGAGGTGTTTTAAAAAATGTCACAAAATAAGCCTGCTATGCCACCTAGCGCAAAAATAAGAAACATGTTTAATAAATCCGGGATTAAAATTCATTTGTATAAAAACTAACTACAAATCTAAAAATACATTAGATGAAATTGTACTGCCCTGAGTCAATTATCACATTAGGCACAAAAAAAAAAAATAAATATATTGTATTGGTGATAGAAGAAGGAAAAAGTTGATCTTGAACAGAAAACTTTTTTTCCCTGATGTTATATCCTAAATTAATTTTAATACCGGATACAATTCAAAATATATGTATATGAAGACTAACAGCAGGTATGATTTTCATTCTAGGAAAAAAAAAGAAAAAGTTTTATAAAAAATGATTGTTAAGCAATATTTGTAAAAAAGAAATGTTTCGTTTCATTGTTTATAGCTCCGAGGATGGCTTTGACCAAAGCCGAAACGTCAGCTAGCTGTTGAAATATATTTTTAAAGAAAAAATTCTGGCTGCATTTTTCTTCTTACTTTCATTCCTGTTATAATCTAGATTCATTTTTTATATAAATTAATTAAATTCGAGTCATGCTATTTCTTTTTCATCTCTCTCTTTCTCTTGTGTTTAAATGTTAATAATAAATAAAATTAATTGATGGTAATACATGTAGTAATATATTCGAGTTTTTATCCAAATAAACATTTATCAACCTATTTCATCTTCAAAGTTTAATCGAAACATTCGTTCATGTAATGAAATCGATTTGTGTCTTGCCCTATCGTATTATATATTATCAGTCTTCTTAAATGAATATGCTTTACAATTTTTTATGCATAATATTTTATAAATCCTTGTTAATCTTATTGAATAAGGAGCACATGAGGAAGACAGAAAGCAGAAATAAAAAAAATTTTATATTACGTTTTGGGAGTTCGTCGCTCCCATCTTCAGGGCTAAAAAATTGTCGCAAATAGAATTTTATAATTTTCACGAATGTGTTTATTAAAGCTTTTGTGGTTTGAAATATTATCATTAGATATTTTTAATTACTGAACCACATTTTTTGTATTAAATATTATTTATTAAAAATATATAAATACCGTACAACGTTTCAACTGCAAGTGAACTGAGTCATTGAGTCAGGAGCAAGTGCGTTAACGGTAACGGCTGCAAGTCTTTAGTTAAACGTTGTGACCCAATTTATATATTTTAATAAATATTTAACATAAAAAAAAAATATATGATTTTACTAATTCTCTATTGATAAGAATTTTATAATGTATACACAACAACGATTATTAACAAACGTATTTAACAAAATAGCAGCCCTCGGGTTGGTGTATGTTAGTAGCGTGCTAACCTTCTATACCCAGGGTAGCGGGCAGTCCGATGATTTTATTTAAGCCATTTGGATACCGTAGTTTTTCGGGGAAGTATTTTATTAGATGATTCATGTGATAACCTCCCTTCCCCCTCCAAAATCAATTTAAAATTTTAATACTATATTTCTTGTCAGAATTTATAAGTGAATGAATAATTAAATCCCCCTAGAGACTTTGTTTATAAATTATTATATTGTAAAGGGGGTGGGGTGGGGGGAGGTTGGGTTCTCATACCCCGCCTTTGGGCTAATACATAGACACTCTATTTATTTTTACATGTAGGGATTTCATTTTTTTTTTTTAAATTAGGTACCCAATAGGATATATTTATTTCCCAAGTCCAAAAGCAACCGGAGATCCGATTTTAATTGACATTTGGCTTACCTACTTTAAATAATATAATACATCCAAGAATAGATTATTTCTAAATTAAATCTTTGGTTTACAAAATTTTTTATATACAAAAATAAAACCCTTTATCCTTTTTGGTTAGGACTCTCAGAAATTTTTTTTTTTTTTTTTTTTTTTTTTTTGTTATCCAAGGGATCTTTGTTCAATTTAAAAGAAGCGCTGCATTTTTAAACAAAATAAACATTCGAAGTCGATATAACAATAATAATGATTGGTTTTTCTCTTTTCTCATTGATTCCGCTCAAAGCTTATTTTTCCAACTAAAAAAAAAAAAAAAAAAATTTGAAATTGTTTGTAAAACAAAATGGGATTTTTTTTTTGTTGTTTTTGTTCGTGGTTTGACTTTAAGCTTAAAATATTCGATCAAAAAGTTGAGCCTAGAGTAGGACGATGGCTGACTGGCCAGACAGAGAGAGTTTAAACTCTGTTTACAAACAAACAAACAAAAAAAAAAAAAAAAAAAAAAAAAGAGAATCCCTTGAGATTTGAAAATGAAGACGAAAGTAGAAGGGAGAGACGTAAAAGTGCTCAGAGAGAACAAACAGTTCTTCCCATTTTATGCATATATTCAAATATTTGAGCGATCTATCTATCCTATACTGGAACTGCATGAATAATGAGAATACGTTTTAAGTGGGCAAAGAGACAAATTAATGACATGAATTTGTATTAGAAAAAAAAATAAATAAATATAACTACAAAAGCATTTTAGTATATTTTTTTTCGAATAAATAATAGTCGGAGAGCTGGCGACAAAAATGGGCAAGAGTCTAATATTTTCAGAATAGGTTGCATTTTAGTGATGGAAAGGTATTTTGTAATTGAAATTTGTAATTCTAACAATGGTTGTCATGGTACCAAGATATAAATATTTCCCGATACCAGTATCTCCTTTCATATGAATTGCAAATTTTACCCCTCTACATCTCCTAAATCGTTCACTTTAGCGTGATTATGTACTAGACCATTTTTGTTTGTATTTTAATTTCGATTATTTTTGTATATATGAATTTTTGCGGAAAACCGCATAGTTTTCGAGATATTTGCGAAAAACCATTTTTCCGCAACTTTACCGGCTTATCACCGTTAAACCCCCTAAAAGTATTGCAAGTGCTGACTCTAGAGTAGCTTTCCATCATTAAAATGCAACCTATTCATAAAATATTAAACATCAACTCTTGCCCATTTTTGTCACCAGCTTTCCGACTATTATTTTTCTTTTTTCTGATACACTGTAAAAAAAATATGGATTTTCAATCATTTTTTCATATTCCCACTAACATTCACAAACACACTCAGAGTAAAAAAAAAAAAAAATATAATTTAACTATTTTTATTAACCCTTCGCTACATATAAGATCCTAACTTATTTTATCGTATATTTATTTGGTTGTAAAACTAAAAAAGCTTAATTTGTTCGTGTTAATGTTCCACTGTGTTAAATCGAATTTAGTGTATGGTTGGTGGTGGGGGGGGGGATTTATGCCAATTTTCTACTGGCTTTGAGGGATTCATTCAACTATTAACTGATTCATTTATTCGTATTGGTTATTTCTTTTTTTTTTTAATGCATCAAAAGAACATTAAAAAAAAATTGACACGCTATATTTGTTTATTTCATCAAACATATAGCTATGAAAATTTTAATCTTTTTTTTTTTAAATTAATTGAATAAAAAACAAATTTGTATCCATCCCTTTTCAAGATTGAAATATGAAATATAATATTAAAATGAACAAAAATATACGGTCTAAATGTAATGAATATTGATGAAGGATTTAAATGAGAGACGTATCTAGTAATAGTAATTTAGTAATAGTAATTTTTCGTTTTATTAATCCTTCGTAACATTTAGGTTCTTGATGGACCATTTTCAGTGTCAACATTGAGGTTACCGATTGCATATATAAATGAATATAATTATTAATAATACAGTAAATTCCTACAAATTTGATCAAAATTTGATTTGGTACAAATTGCCAGCACACCAACCACTACACCAAGGCCCGAGGGCGATCTTAATTTTTTATTTATTTGAAGATTAATTTTTTATGAATGAGTCATTTCATTTCAAATCAACACAGAAAAGTACCATTTTCAACCCGACCATCTCCGATTTTGATGAAATTTGGTGTATTCATTGTACATGATGAGAGAATGAAAAATGCCAAATTACAGAATTGTAGCACAAGTAGAACAAAAGTTATGGCCCCCCAAAATTTGAAAAATTTCGGAAAATTTCAAAATCTTTGCAGACAAAAACGGCTGTAACTTCTGTTCTAATAAAGATAGAACTATGAAACAAGTATTTTTGGAAAGGTCTTGAAACAGGCTTTAAAATGATGTACAACATGATCACATTCCAACAATGGAAATAATTAAGGTCATTGACTTTAACCTTTGACCTTGAATATCTCAAAACATGTCACCTCCAAAATTGATGAAAAAAATATATATGCTTCCTCATTTTACGATAAACAACATATTAAAATTTCATTTTGGGACCACATTGGGATTAGGAGATAAAAATTCATATGTAAAGCTATCTGATGCAAAAATGCACTACAAAGCATATGTTGAGTGCAAAAGAATTGCATAAAATATTAACCAATCACAGTTAAGCTGAAAATCTGAATAGGTCATAGACGTCGGACGTGGGGGGACATGGGGGGAGCAGAGGACACCCCCCCCTCCCGGGATTATCCAAGGGAGGAAGCCAAAATCTTATATATCCGGTAGTTGGTTAGCCTATATTACACAGGGCAACAAAAAAGACCTTTTTTTTTGTTGGCTGAGAATTTGAATCTATTTCTGGGTATTTGGGTAGCGCTGATTCCAAAAATGCCATCAGTTTTGCCCCATCACGTCAGATTTTAGAGCTATAGAGAAAACAAAATTTAATAGAAAATGTGCTCTAAAGCGGCTCTAATTTTATATTACCTGTTTTTTTTTAAGGCGACACCCTTTAAAAATATGCAGATAGTTATAATACATATAAATTAGAAGTTTCAGCCGAATGGGAGGTCATTTTGACGCGCCGCAAACGGCTAAAAGTTTAGAAAAATCGAAATTTTTCAGTTTTTTTTGCTTTGGTCACCCCTAATACAATTTTGGGTATCCCTGAATGAAAAAACATATAATTACGATATTCTATAGTTCTTTAGCTTTCTAAAAATTATTCATTCGTAAAAATCTGTTAATTATTAAGGAAATTATGAACAAAAACGTCAGCAAAGAAAAAACACAAGAACACTCACTGGTCGGAAAAAATGAACTTTGTTCAAATGAACGTTTTTGTTCATAATTTCCCTAATAATTAACAGATTTTTACGAATGAATAATTTTTAGAAAGCCAAAGAACTATAGAATATCGTAAATATATGTTTTTTTTATTCAGGGATACCCAAAATTGTATTAGGGGTGACCAAAGCAAAAAAACTGAAAAATTTCGATTTTTCTAAACTTTTAGCCGTTTGCAGCACGTCTAAATGACCTCCGATACGGCTGAAACTTCCAATTTATATGTATTATAACTATCTGCATATTTTTAAAGGGTGTCGCCTTAAAAAAAAACAGGTAATATAAAATTAGAGCCGCTTTAGAGCACATTTTCTATTAAAATTTTGTTTTCTCTATAGCTCTAAAATCTGACGTGATGGGGCAAAACTGATGGCATTTTTGGAATCAGCGCTACCCAAATACCCAGAAATAGATTCAAATTCTCAGCCAACAAAAAAAAAAGGTCTTTTTTGTTGCCCTGTGTAATATAGGCTAACCAACTACCAGATATATAAGATTTTGGCTTCCTCCCTTGGATAATCCCGGGAGGGGGGGGGGTGTCCTCTGCTCCCCCCATGTCCCCCCACGTCCGACGTCTATGACCTATTCAGATTTTCAGCTTAACTGTGATTGGTTAATATTTTATGCAATTCTTTTGCACTCAACATATGCTTTGTAGTGCATTTTTGCATCAGATAGCTTTACATATGAATTTTTATCTCCTAATCCCAATGTGGTCCCAAAATGAAATTTTAATATGTTGTTTATCATAAAATGAGGAAGCATATATATTTTTTTCATCAATTTTGGAGGTGACATGTTTTGAGATATTCAAGGTCAAAGGTTAAAGTCAATGACCTTAATTATTTTCATTGTTGGAATGTGATCATGTTGTACATCATTTTAAAGCTTGTTTCAAGACCTTTCCAAAAATACTTGTTTCATAGTTCTATCTTTATTAGAACAGAAGTTACAGCCGTTTTTGTCTGCAAAGATTTTGAAATTTTCCGAAATTTTTCAATTTTTGGGGGCCATAACTTTTGTTCTACTTGTGCTACAATTCTGTAATTTGGCATTTTTCATTCTCTCATCATGTACAATGAATACACCAAATTTCATCAAAATCGGAGATGGTCGGGTTGGGAGCTGTGTTGATTTGAAATGAAATGACTCGAATACATAATATTTTAAGAGTTTCTTTAAGAGGGTCTTTGATCCATCTAGGGATTCAAGCTCATTTCAAGTGACAAAATTCATTTCATTTCAATTGGCTAGAATTAAATAGGGACGGAGCCTAAATGGTATCAAATGCTGAAAAATATCTTAAACAATACATGGGTCGAAATGTGAATTGAGAAAATATATAAAATAAATTTTCTAGCTGCCTCTCTTATATAATTTTAATTATTTCTTTTAAGGTCTTATGGAGTGATTTATTTAAAAAAATCAAATGTCAAATTAGTTCAGCATTTTTGCAATAGATTACAGGCTATCCCCTAATAGCGTATATCTGGCCTATATTTATATATTTTTATGCTTTTATAAAAGATACATAATATATAATAACATTTATAAAGTATTTATTGTTAAAAGATCAATGAAAATCAACCAAATGCATTAAATATTATTAGCTACCATTCTGACATCTCTTGGCAAATTTTGTACTTGATTTTTGGGCATACTTTTTCAGACACCACGTTATCTTATCGGGAAAAACATGCGTAACACCTTCGCTCCTGCTCCGCCTAAACAACTCTTCTAGAGTTCTAGATCAATTAATCAAAAAATCTGGTCATATGAATTGCTACAGCGAGCAAACCCTAAATGAATAGAAATGAATTATTAATTGCTCTTTTTTTCTTCAAAAAAAAAAATTTTTTTTATTTTAGAAATACTTTCTTTACCTCCTTTAACACCGTAATCTTAAAAATTACTTCACTTTTACAACAGAAATGTTGACTCTTGTTTAATAAATAACGGAAGTATATAAAAAAAAAGATCATTTTGAGGTATACTTAAGCCTGATTCTCTCTCTTTTCCAACAACAAAAGGTGTCATTCATTCACTTGGAAAGAACTTAATTATGCTAGAAAGATAGCATCGGAACATACAAAAAAAAAAACATTTAACTTAATGTTTAACGAAGTTATCTCGTTTTAAATAATTATTAGCGAGCGCCCTCACCTTTCTATAAAAAAATCTTTTTTCTTTATGCTCAAACACCTCATTTAATAATGTGAAAATTTAATGTTTTGAATTTTAACAAATAATTTTTCGCTCTCGTGATTTCATCTTAATTTGTTAATTAAATGCTTGAAAGCATCTCGCCTTGTTTATTTAGATTTTTATCCTCGATAGATTTTTGTTTGTTCTGGTTGCCTATTGTCAAGGAATCAGATTAATAAATAATAAAGATTTCCAAGACTTAACAACAACAAAATACTCATGTAATTAGAGTTGAGCTAGACATAACACGCTATCTGTTATTTAATATTATTACAAGAATTTTATTTTTAAAAGATAACGTTTGATTAGAATTATGCACTTTCTAATTGAACAAATTATATACAAGCACTGAATCAATATATTCGCTACCTCATTTTTCTCAAATTGCGGATCTGCAATGTTGGGTATGTGACCTTGGACCTTAATGGACATTCTTTATATTTTTTTTCACGTAATCCAGCTTAAATTTTATGCAAGGCACGTAATATCGCAGTATTTTTTAGTGACCGACAAATTTGTTTTGCCAAAAATTTGACGTAACATAAATAGAAATATATGCTAATAAAGAATGTTTATGTTCCAAGCATCTTAAGTGTTTAATTTTCAAAAATTTATTTAGAAATATATTATATTAAATCTTCATTAGAGATGAATAAAATCCACAAAAAAAAAAAAAAAAAAAATCGCGAACCTGTACACTAATCCGGTAAATGGGAAAATCACGATCCCATTTGGATGGGATTTTTAAGAATTGGATCTAGGTCAAAATCCAAATCATGGATAGGATTTTAGAATTTTAAATCTTCTTCTTAGATCAAAATTCCTTTTATCAAATTGCTTTCATCCAACTTTTTATTTTTTTTTCCTCCAATTTTAAATCGTGGCGGAAGATCGAAATTTTTTTTTTTTCCTATATTAAAAAATTTATTCAAATTTAATGTTTTATTGCTGTGGAGATTTAATCAGGAACTTTGCAGCCAGGAGATTAAATAAAAAAAAAAATATTTTACTTAATTTCGCCGACTTTTCGATCGCTAATCACGACCTTCAAGGCAAATATTGTCTATCTTAGGTATTTTAAGGTCTATTGCAATCATATACAATTTCTTTTTAATTTGATATGTACAAAAATTTTGGAACAGATTTATTTTATTTTACATTTTCTGCCTTACAGTCAGTGGCGTCTTTTCAACTTTTTCTTGGGGGGGGGGAGCAAACATTTTTTTTCTTAAAATTTACTTACAAATATGTACTCAAATTTGGCCAAAAGTTATTTAATTTAATTAATTGTTTAATTTTGTACAGTTTATATACTCGTAGATATATTTTGAAATATTTTATTTAGAATAATATAAAATTTTATAAAAATCAGAGCCCTTGGGGGGGGATGCCTCAGCCTCCCCTCCAAATGACGCCACTGTCTACAGTCTTAACGCCAATTATATGGCATTGAGTCCAAATTTTTTCTTAAACTTATGGATTTAAATCCAAATAACCACTAAATATGCTAAAACCATTTTTTTTTAAACCTTGTAAATATCAACTTCCAATAATATGAAATAGTCAAATACTTAAAAAGGATATTGAAATTTCTTTCTTGTTGTTGAGTAAATAAATAAATAAATAATACGAACCAATAAAGATAGGAATTATTACATAAGAGAGAGGGAAATAAGGAAAAATGTCTCCTTGAACTTGCTCCTGGGCATTCTCTCTCTCCTCTATTTGGCAATTAAGGTGCGTTCACTCAACTATCATTAAGTAAAAACAAATTGAGTTTTACTCGAAACAAAAAAAAGGGAGGTTTTTTCCTAATCAATCTAATCACCTTCTCAAGGATATTTGATGCTTTTTTTTAAAGATAATTAGATCAAGACTTTCGTTTCCTCTATCGTTAAATGTCCAGCGAATGACTCACATAAGAAAATAGAGAGAGAGTGGGGATTTTGTGTTTAGTGAGTGTGTACCATTAACAAATATCTTATTTCATTCAAACAGGTTCTTTTTTTTCCTAGAAGAGAATAAAATAAGTAATTTGGAAAAATCTCACAGAGAATCTGTTAATATTAATACATAGATTTTAATTTAATTTTTATTATAATCCAAAGATTTCACCGTTGCCACTAGTTAAAACATTCTTAAATTTAATTAAATTTTCATCTAATTATAGATAAAAAAACTAACACTCTGTTAAGTTTCAAAAAGTTTTTATTTTTAGCTTAACGTAGAAATGTGCATATTCTAAAAATAAAAACTTTTTGAATATGCACATTTCTACGTTAAGCTAAAAATAAAAACTTTTTGAAACTTTATTATTTTTAGCTTATACATATTTTGCTAAAAATAAATACCTTTTTGAAACTTAACGTCGAAATGTACATAAGCTAAAAATAAATATTAAAAGTTTCATAAGGTTTTTATTTTTAGCTTATGCACATTTCGACGTTAAGTTTCAAAAAGTATTTATTTTTACCTTATGCACATTTCGACATTAAGCTAAAAATAAATACCTTCTGAAACTTAACCTAGTGTTATTTATTTATCTTTCTATTAGATGAACATTTAATTAATTTTTATACATCTCAGACAATTTTATTTCTTCTATTCTCTATCACGTCACAAAAAAACCGACAATAATCTTGTTTTTCTGGATTTTTCCAAGACCCAATTGGATAATGAATTTTTAGAATATTATTGTTCCAAAGCCCTTCTAAGTGGAATAGTAAATAATAATCTCAAATGAATTTGAACAATTTTGCATGCCTTTTAGAGAAGCTCCGAACATTTAATTAAAAATTCCATTAGTTAATTGGTCAACTAAATAGCTGCAATTCAGGTATTTTGAATTAAAATTAGAGTTGTATGAGAAATAATTCATTTTCATAATGTACCAACTGTTTTAACAATTAAATAAACAGATACTCAGGCCTACTCTCTTAGCAAAAACGTTAACTTTTTTTCATCTGAAATCACCGTGAATCCATTTTAACATCTCCTTGCCTCAAATTACTATTGTGTAAGCAAAAACTTTAACGCCAAAGTGGTAACATTTAGTCAATAGTGTTAAAAATTACTGTCATGTCTAGGAGGTGTCATTAATATTTTAACACCATATTTAATGAATAAAAATGGCGTCTTTCACTTCAAAAATAAGGTTATGTTTTTGATTTCTTTGAGATAAAAGCAACATGTTAACGTCGCTGTTAAAACTTTGTTTGAAATGTTTAAAACAATGAAATATGTAAAATATTGTATATTATATCAGACTGATGAAGAGGACAAATGTTCTCGAAACTAGTTTCTGTAATTAAATAAATAAATCAATGGAATTTATATTTCAGCAAAAGACAATCATTTCATTGTTTTAAACATTTCAAATTAAGAAAATCCTGCTAATCTCGGCAAATATAATCTTTCAACTTAAAACTTTGTTTAGAGAATAGCATTTTTTAACTCTGGTGTTATTACTTTACTTTTTAACACCCAATTTATGATGTTAAATTTTAACGTCTGTTTTTAGAGAATCGATGTGATTGAGAGTCTGTCTAAAAGATTAGCAAACTCTGATAGACTAGTGTCCAATTGGATATCATTTTCAGATTTCTAGAATTCCCAGATCGCTAGGACTATATTTACTAGCTTTGAAATTAATTTTAAAATTATTTTAATTTAAAAATTTTACATTTTAAACCTAATAAGAATTTTTTTATTAATTAGATTCTTAGAAATATTTTTCAGTCTATAAGATTTTGTTGATCCAAATTTTCAATAAATGTTTCATTTAATTATTAATATCATAGATACGGATATCTACAACGAAAATAAAGTAAAATGATGACCTACATGTGAAATTTAATCTTTTGATTGGTGTTCCATATTTTTTATCACTGGAACTTTATCAAAATAGGACATTGATGCCGCGCCAATTCAAGAGATTGATTTTTCATTAAATAAAATAATTAACAAATTCATGCCTAACCCCTACTTTTATTTCTTGTATTATTTTCATAAATAAAAAAAAATCGTTTTATTTTAGTTTTATTTTCTGTCCTAAAATTATTCGATTTGAATATTCTTTGATAGTGGGCTAATTAATTAAGTAGATCTATTAAAATAAAAAATAAATTTCACGTTGTAAAATTTGACGAAAGAACCAGTCATCGTCTCTTCCAAGGCCGACCAGAGATTCTGTTCCATTTACCCCATTTGTTGAATTATTTTTTTCAAAAATCATCTTCTAAAATTCTCAAACAAATCGATGAGTTTTTTTTTTTTTAATTAATTAACTAGTTTATTTAATTTAAATTTAGTTTTCGACATAGTGGAAGACAAAAAAAAAAATAAAGTCGTCAAGCTGCTGAACCTTGAAAAATAAAAAAAATAAAATCTTGGAATTTTAATTACCTTAAAAAAAAAATTTACATTACATTCTTTACTATCTTCTTGTTTAATAATAGTGTCGTCACAATCCATTAAGAAAATTAAATTAAATGTATTTTTTTAACGGATTTGCGTCCATTGCTTTTAAGCAAGAGTTTCATGGAGAATTTTTTTTGTAAAAAAAAAAAAAAAAAAAAAAAAAACTATTATTTTCAGATTGGTTAAGAAAGATTTCAACTTCTCTAAAAAAATTAAAGAAGAGCATTATTGACTTAAAGGAAAATAATAGTCTTCTAAAAATTCATGTTTTTTTTTAGTTAATTAAACTCTTCGTGTAATTTTTAACCCTTTTCCAAGTTGTAGATTTATCATCCATTAACAGGTTTCTTTCTTTCTTGTTTTTTTTTTTCATGCATAGCTTCAATAGCAGGCATGATATATCAAAGTGCAAACTAAGATAAAGAGTAAAATAAAGTCAGCCATTAATGTTAATAAACTTTTACTTACAAAAATTAGATTACTAAAAAAAAAAACTTTATTATGTATTTTTTTTTATAAACATTATTACCAACATCTTAATTTATTTCCTTATCTTCTAAGGATATGAAATAAGTAAGGGAAGGGGGAAGGGGAAAAAAAAGAAAAAGGGGTTCTTTATGAGAAACATCCAGAGATATTCTGAGTTTTTCGGAACATTTCTAAAAATAATATTAAGGAGACTCACCTTTTATTAAATTATATAACGTTAAAATAAGTTTTATATAAACACTGGGAATTGTTTTTCAAAATTTAAACTACAATTCAGAAATATTCCTCATAAAACTTTTTTTTTTTATAAAACAAATTCTTATATTATAATTTTTCTTAAATATTTAATTAAAGAAAGATCTTTCAAATTACCACTTAAAAAAATATTCCCAGGATGACAGAGTTGGAGCTTTTAAAGCAAACTTGTACAGTGAGAGACAAATTAAGTCCCACCCATGCGTTTTCTACTTGTGATTATTTCATTGTTTTTAAAAAATATATTATAGTCGTAGAAAATAAAAGGTCGAGCAGCTATGATAATTTCTTTATTTGAGAACCCACAGCGACGCAACAGTCTAGTAAACAAGGAGTCGCTAGTTCGATGCTTGTTCAGGACATTTTTTTTTTTTTATTTCAATTCTCTATCCGTATATATAGTATCTCTCATATTAACATTTATAAAATTGAAATTAAATTAACAAATATTTTTTCAATATAAATTAACATCTTTTTTTTTAATTACCACTCGTTACACACTGAAAATTCGAATATTTATAATAAATTGAAATTTGGTATAAAAATTAAAAACTATACTACTAAAAACTACAGTTTTCACCGCCGTGTTGTTTTATCGACTAAAGTCTTATATGACCTAAGTTGCCGAAAAGACTGTGTGCATGTGTGGTGGAAAAAACTGTGAGTGTTAAAAAAAAAAAAGATATATGAAAATATATGCAACGAATCGTCTTATTTAACAATAAGATGTTTTTAATTTTTATACCAAATTTCAATTTATTATAAATATTCGAATTTTCAGTGTGTAACGAGTGGTAATTAAAAATAAAAGATGTTAATTTATATTGAAAAAATATTTGTTAATTTAATTTCAATTTTATAAATGTTAATATGAGAGATACTGTATATACGGATAGAGAATTGAAATAAAAAATAAAAAAATGTCCTGAACAAGCATCGAACTAGCGACTCCTTGTTTACTAGACTGTTGCGCTTACTCTCACGGCTATCAGGCACTGTTTACATGTAAATAAAATTATCCAAACTTAAACAACTCGGAAATCTTGATGTTCTTCAAAGTCGATTTTCTTGAGTGTTCTTGAGTAGTGCATCGTACTGCTTTAGGAAATTGATGTCCAGATACTAATCTTCAAATCCTATGAGTTTGAAAAAAATCGGTGACCCACAACCCGTGGGGACTCCTTGTTAGACGTATACACACGTATTAAAATACTGGAAGCATACAAAATAGACATTATTTATATACCATCTAATGCAGTGGCGGATTAAAGCAATTTTGTCGGGGGGGGGGGACAGTTTTTTTTTATTTTTTATTTTTATTTTATTTAAGGATTTTGTCGCCATCTATGGCCATTTAGACCCCTTTCCTATTTATTGGTAACAAATTCAATTGAAATTAAAGAGCGGAAATCATAATTTCTTTAGATTACTAGTTTTTTATAACGTTTTGAATTTCTTCTCGGGGGGGGGGGGGCGATCGCCCCCCCTTTAATCCGCCCCTGATCTAATGTATATAAAAAAAAAACTTTTCAATATAACAACTCTATATATTAATACTCTCTAATAGGACTGATGTTGGCATTAGTAGAATAAAGCCAAAAACGTATCCGAAACGAGAGTTTTTCTTTAATATAGAGAAAATTGGCTGCCAACTCCTCTGTCCTATAACAGGAATATCAAAATCTCGACATCGAATTTTTGAAATGAATCCAACACTTTCTCTCTCTATTATAGAGATAAGAGAAAGTAAAAACCCAAAAATTAAAAAATTTACAAGATCTTTTATTTAATCTATCCCTTCGTAAATTTATCTACATCCTTTGAAAATAAATCAATTGCCATTAAAATAGATAGAGCCGACCGTTTCTCTCTTCTCCCTCTCACTAAACGTTTCGAATGACGTACGAAATAGAAAGAGAGGTTTGGTTCCCAAAGCTATTATCTGAGATGGATCTTTATTTAAGAGATGACCAACCAAAATGGGAGTGGGGGAGGGAGAGAGGATTAAACGGTACTCGAAGTCTGGGTTAGGTCAAGGATGATTATAAAATTATTCATGAAACTTAGAAAAACAAAAACAAAAGAGACAGGAAATAATATTAAGAAATTTTTATAGCTTCGGTCAATAGCCTAAAAAGAAAAGTTCAGGAGTTGATTTTCGATTTGTTTTTAAATCTTTCCCAAACATAATCAACGAGAAATATTTACAAGAATTTCTGATAAAAAAAAAAAAAAAAACTTACGAACAAAAATTTCTACAGTCCCCTAGTGTTTTTGTTCGAAGCACGCCTTTATACGGTTATATCAACCCTGAGTACCCCTACAAAAAATAAATATAAATTTACTAGTAACTGTGATGTACCATCTATTGCAAAAGTATTGAGAATGCCTATGAGTTAGGCAGCCAAACTTGCACACACAACAAAAAGCTTCCTTGCCTCTGTACCTGCTACCTTTTTTTTAAGTAGGCAATAGGCCGTACAACCTTTTATCACAAAAGAACCACTATAAAAATTTATTGTTTTAATATAAAATAGAAATATTTTATTTTAAAGATGTATCGAAATAAAAATTCTTTCAATGTTTTAATTAGAAAAAAACAACATAATTTTGTTTTTTAATTAAAAAATTTCGATTTTTTTACGATTACATTAACTTTACCTGTCCAACCTACGGTTGGTTCTTTTGTGATAAAAGGTTGTACGGCCTATTGTCCACTTAAAAAAAGGTAGCAAGTACAGAGGCAAGGAAGCTTTTGTTGTGTGTACAAGTTTGGCTGCCTAACTCATAGGCATTCTCAATACTTTTGCAATAGATGGTATATTAATAAAATTAAATGAGCAGAGTCAGCCAAAAATAATTATCTGAATACATATTCAATAATCTAGAATCGTTTGTTGCTCAAAATTAATCATATGAACAATGAATATATAGCCTACATATAGTTGTTATTAAGTCTGATGATGATTCTTAATTAAGTTACCGAAACGTATCCGAAATTGAATCAGCATTCAGAAAATTATTTTTGGCTGCCCCCTGTACATTTAATATTTTAGAGTTTTGTGAAATTTATTATTTGTAATTATATTTTTTTTGGCTCATGTTGATCTTGTATAGTGTTCATTTGTATTTTATTTATAATATTACAATGAGTCGAGACAATGAACTAATCGAGAAAAAATAATTTTTTTTATTAGGCTACTACGGGGACGTAAATTAAATGACAATTTTTTTTTTCAGATTATAATACAATTCTTTATTTTTTAAATTAAAATTTTGTTTTCATTAAATAGTCCTATCTCTTTGAACTTGGTACATTCTTTGAACTTAAAAAAAGAAAAATATTTATTTTTTAATGTATCAAACGATGTCTTCATTGAATTTATTTTTTTTTTCTAATGCCTAGAGATATTTATTCAACATCTCAAACATGTCAAATTCAACGAATTATTTTTTTTTCCTTCCTTTTCTTCTTCTGCTTCTTCTTGTTGACGATTCTAAAAAAGTGACTGTAAATCTAATTTCTATCTCTTTCTCAAATTCAATAATTTTTCATATATACACATACACCATATTTGAATATGATAGACTCTTCTTGTCTGTGCATAAAATTCTATTGTTCCGTATGCCATAAATAATCAAAAGTTCTTGTCAAGTTCAAGGTCCTTATGTCTGTCTGTCTATTCGTCTGTCGATTCATCAGACAGACAGAAAGAGGAATCTTTCGCTCTCAATCAAGTTGAGTAGATAAGAAAAAAAAAAATAAACATTTTTTTGATTGATAGTGCTTTCGGAAACTTACAAGTTTAAAATTATTATTATTAGTATTAAATCGTTTATTTGTCTCAAATAATGAAATCAAATTTTTATTTATTTTACTATTGAATAGTTTCTAGAATATTTTGTTTTCTATGATTTTTAATGTAATTTTATTCACCGAAGAAAATCTCATTTATTTATAGGTAGACTAGTTATACGGTGTCCTTTTTAGGTTAAATTGCGTAAGAGAGGTTAGTAAGGTTGGAGAAAGGCTCATAGAGTCTGGCAGATATCACTAGCGCAAAAAACAGCAGAAGGACCGTTGCCTGCCTCCTCATGATGCGTCTTAACTTTTTAACTCAAATACCTATTATACCATATAGACCTATATATATATATATATTTTTTAAAGTAATATTTCCATCCATTATTTTATTTTTAATGGATGTTCTGTAGATTTTCATTAAAAATTTTTTTCTTTTGCATAAATCAAAGGATGTAGGCTTATTAAAAAATATTTATTTATTTTATATAAAATAAACTTTATTTAAAAATTTATTTTTTTTTTTTACCAAAAAATTCTAATATCATTTCATACTCATAACATCCACGGCCGGAGACTATTTCAAATACTGTAATTTAAATACAGTATTTCAAATACATTTGAATTTTATATTTCAAATACCTGAGGGGGTTCTAAGTATTTTGTATTTCAAATACTTTTTTTAGTAGCCTATATTTTGTATTTAAAATATAAGTTAGATCAGAGTATTTTGCCAGGTTCAAAATTCAATATTTTTTTATTTTTGACTTGTTTATTGATGGGAAATGGTTCCAAGTATTTAATTGCGACAGGTTACTTATAAAAATGTTTGACATTGTATTTTGAATCTAAGTATTTTGTATTTTTTTTAAACCGTTTTCGGCTACAGAGCCCATTTAGGGGTTAAATTTTATATATACAGAGGTGTGAAAATTATTAGACTCAAGCAGAATTTATTACAAAAAACATCTCAATGTTTAAAAAAAATTTATTTGCCATTTTAATACACACAAATTAGTATTTTATATGCATTTCTTTAAGCAACCCTTGATCAAAGGTCCCAGTATCTTACCAATATAGGGCTAAATATTGTGTAGAAATCTACACAATGAAATTGCAGAATTTTTGCTTTGAGTCTAATAATTTACACACCTGTATAATGTGCATATGGCTACTGAGGAACGTTCCACACGCTGGGTCACCAATCACAAATCCCGAACGATTGTAGTGACTTGCTCATCTATCTATCCTCTTCTTTTGTATTTGAAATACATAAAAAATACGTATTTTGTATTTTAAATACCTGAGTTCTAATTATATTTCAAATACTTTTTTAAAAGTATTTTGTATTTCAAATATTGGTTTTTGAGTATTTTGCCCTTCCCTAAAAACATCCCTGATCTTATTTAAATTAACAGTCACTCTTATCTTTTCTTTAAACATTACACTATCAAGAATAAATTTATTTAAATATAGGAATATCACCATTAATGTTGTTTTTATGTATTCATTTGTTAAATCACTATTGTTTACAACTTCTCTTATCAATTATCAAACTAAATTCTTTTTAAACATTTGATTTTTATAACGGCATTTATTGTTATTATTAGCGTTATCTTTCTGTTTTATGACATAATTGTGATTTAACTCCTACCTGAGAACACCATATGGCTCGTGGCCTTGATTCCCCCTTTTTTTTACGTTTGTCATCGCATTTTTGGAACTACCATGTTGATAATCAGGCTATGGGGTCATCCGCTTGCTTAAGCTCCCTCCCACAACTCTTCATTAACAACCTATTGTATTTGGATTGTATCTAATTGAAAAATTTTACGGATTAAACTACGTATAATAAGGGAAATAAATAAGAATTATAATATTTAATAGAAAATCCTTTTTATTTAAAAAATAATCTTGTGACTTCAACATTCATATCATCATTTTCGATGATGAATTAACACAAAAGTATAAAAAATTTCTAGCAGTCAAGTGAGCAGATGGGACAAAAAAATAAATATTAAACTTTGCTTTATCGTATTTTAAGAAGTTAAAAAACTACATAAAGTTTCATCACTAAACTATATATTAGCTCAGTTTGATACATTATTTTCAATTTATAAACTTCCCAAAGTAATTTTATAGCGTTGTTTATAAATAAAGAAAACAAAATCCCAACCCATATTGTCTAACAAGTTAATGTCCTCGTTATTTTATGCACCATTTAATAGCCTACTATCTCAGGTCAATCAACTTAATAATCATTACTAATTCGTTTTAAATGCGATTCCTTCAGTTCATCCATGTAAATTATCAAGATATATTATAGACGTTTAGACAGTTGTAAAAAAAAAAAAAAAAAAAAAAACTTCTGAATTTTTGATTTCCGAAATTTTTTTTAAGAAATGCATAAGTTGAATATAGAAATTCCTTGAGAGAGAAAGAAAGAGAGAGAAGGCAAAGTGTTGAAAAGTTCACAAGTTATAAAAGATTTCATTTACTATCTCTATCAGCAGGTTTTAGACAAGCAAATTTTAAACAATTTGCTTTTAAGTCAACTATTATAAATTAACTTGAGTAAATAAATTTTCTCATCATTTTAATTGTCGCTAAAGATTTTTAAATATTTTTACTTTCTCTTATCTCTGTATATATGTTAATATACAGAGATAGAAACTATTGGATTCATGTCAAAAATTCGATGCCGAGATTTTGATGAATATACACGTTTTGACCCCTGTATCCAAAAAGTGGTTTCGACATGGTCTGTGTTCACTTTTATGCTTAGAAGGAATTGCGCTAGGATGTTGAAATTTTATTTTTAAGTTAGACACCCCCTAGGGCGTGAAAATAAGCTTTTAAACAAAATAGTTTACTGACGTACTTTTTCAGTTTTTTTTTTTTTATTTTCTCAAAATTGGCTCCAATGATTTTGATTAAAATTCAAAAATCAATTATTTTTTTAGATGCTCTATTCTCATTTTGCCATTGAAATCTTCTGAGAGCAAACAACTTTCTCTAACCTTCGGTAATCGAAAGTTGTGTTCTGTGCCTGTCACACCATATTTTTTTTTTCAAATTTTTAAAATTTTAACTATAGAAGTTCCTTTATTTTTTAAAAATAATAAATCAAAATATATTAATAGCACCAAAATGAGAAAATACTACTATAATTGGACCCTATTATGCCATAGTGTGTCAAGCGCCATCTACCGCGTTTTGAGAAAATTAACATTAAAGTTTTTCGTTTTCATTGGATTATATATAATTTTTTTTGTCAATTGTGCAAGTAACATTAAATATAAATTTTTTTAGGACATATTTCATAAAAAATACTATTAATTATAGCATTTGAAACAATATTCAGTGCTTAACTCGATTTTTAATTTTTTGGCTCTTGACACACTAATAAATAACAGGGTCCAATTAATATATTTTATTTGCACAGCTGACGTTTCAGCTCTAACTTTGAACCATCTTCAGAGCTGGTAAAAAGTCTTTAGAATTGTGTTATAGTGGATTTTATACATTTTTAGATCCTTTATGTTATATAATAACTCTTTTATATATATCTTTTTGTCGGCTATTAATAAATATTAAATTGTGTGACTTTTATAAAGTCTTTTTGTCAACTCTCATCCTGGTTCAAACATAGAACCGAAACGTCAGCTGTCCTAATAAAATAAATACAGGGTGAGGCATAATAAAGAGCGATTTTTAAAAGGCTGTTGAGTAAAAACATTTTATTAAAAAATTTTTTATGTCATAATCTTGATTCAAACGCCTTTTTTCGAATTATTGAATTCCGAACTATCACCACTATGATTCTCAGCAGGGGATATTATATTACATACATAGCTAAGATAAAGTATTGGATTCATATCAAAAATCCGATGTCTAGATTTTTTTTCCCAATATTTTGTAATGTAATTTGAATTTGACACATTATTCACATTTCATACATATTTGAAATCTTTTACTAATTTCATTTTTTTTATCTAAATATCTCCAGTTGTCAGTAGTTAATTTACAATTTTTTTTTTTTTAGATTAAGACATCATGGCTTTAATATAATAAAAAGAGATTTAATTTGAAAGTCTCTCCCTGATATGTGACCGCATATTTAACCAGATCGAAATGTGCCAGGCCCCTTAACCAACAAGAACAGGTTGCCTCGAAAGATCTTTCTCTATCTCTTTACTCTCTTTCTACTTTTCTTCCCAGGCATAACCGGGTTCTTTAGAGTGCACATGGACTCTTGCCAAGCCACATAAATTAAGATATAACCAATGAATAAAAAAAAAAAAAAAAGAAATGACCCCACTGTTCAAAAGTTGCTTATTTATTGTGTCTAAATAAATTAAAAATCCATTAGAACCAGAACTAAATAGGAAAAACGGAGATAAATTTTTGATAGGAGTCAAACTTCATTTCTATTTGAATTAAATCGATTATTTATTTATTTTTTTATATCAAATGACCTAAGGGCGCCAAGGCAGAGAGAGGTCTTCCCAGTTTTTTATTTGAATAAAACTAAGTTTTCTTAATTCTTATGGGAATTTTAGTAGGTAATAATACTATTTTGTAAAAATGTCTTGCGTTTAATTTTTTTTTCTAAATAACTATTTAAGAGAACTAAAATCTTTCGATAAGATATTACAGAAAGATTTTAATTTAAGAAATTTTACATTTGGTATTATTGACCTT
>JAKCPI010010777.1:0-33329 GCA_023213315.1 Euborellia annulipes
AGAGCTCATAGGACAACGAAAGATTGATTTTATGAATACTGGCTAGTTAGTAATTTTCATAATACTGTAGTAGTAGTTCATAATATACTATTATGAAAATTACTAACTAGCCAGTATTCATAAAATCATTCTTTCGTTGTCCTATGAGCTCTCCGTTCATGCGAATGTGTGTCGCTGAAATTTTTAATTTTCATTTATTCTCGCCTCCGGGTATATACTCTATATTATTTCAGGACATTATATTTATTTTTATATTTGTATATATTTGTATTGTACAGTAGGGGTAATAATAACATGTGATGATAATATGTATGAAAATATTTTAGCTCTGAAGATAGCCTAGACCAGTGGCCGAAACGTCAGTCTGGAACGGCATAATAAAAGAAATAATTTTGGCTGCATATGTCTTGCAATTTTTTTGACTCCGCCTTACATATTAAAAATACTACTTTTCACTGATTGGCTGATTAACAATATTAATACTTTTTTATTCTCAACAATGATACCAATTTTTGCTTTGTTAGACTGAGTTGAATTTTTTTTCTGCGTTCATAGTCTACAAACTCAATTTAATTATCCAAACAAGTCATAAAAAGTTCTAAAAATGAGAGAGATTTCCTTCTGGTCATCTTAAATAAAACTTTTTCTAAACTTTTTTATACGTATGAATATTCTTTTGAATTAGATCTTTTTTTTTTCAACATACTCTCTCAATAGCTTCAAGAAAAAAATAAAACTCTTAATAGAGGTAGAAAATAACATTTTTTTTGAGGAAGGGGGAGGTCTATTGAAATTCATTTTAGTAACGAATCCTTCTTTAGCTAATTTATTCCCTTTTACTGTTGCTCTCCTTAAAAACTTTTTTTTTTCCCTCTGGTTTGTTAGGCCATTAACTCCCTCTCATTCTCCTTCTTGGCAAATTTTTGACACAAATAGCTTTACGATGATGATACAATAGATTAAAGGTTTTCTCATCTCTCCCAAACATATTGCATTTGATTCTCTTGAGATTAGAGAGGGTGAATGAATGATACAACAATTTTCTTTTTTTTTTTTCTTTGGGAATCGATAAAAGAGAAAATTTTTTTGCTAATCGTTTAGGGAATAAGCGAAGGGATTGCTTATTAGCTTATTTCCCTTTAAGAATAAAAGTCTTTGTAGAGAGGAAGCAGTGGCATAGCGAGCTTAACTCGCAACCGGGGCACAATACCTTTTTAGCCCCCCCCTCCCCCATTCGAAAACCATATAATATTAAATTATTATATTACACTGGCACTAAATTTAAAATATATTTTCCAGAAATCAATTATAATAAAAATAAAAATTATCCAGCAATTTTTTGTTTTCCGGACCATTTGGCGCCCCTTTGCGAATAGCGCCCGGGACATGATGACCCCCTTTGCCCTCCCTCTAGTTACGCCACTGAGAGGAAGCGAAGTATTAGCTGAGGGGGGATTTCTAGCGATCTAGGTAGGCTCTGTCCGATATGGCGCCTTTTAGTTTTATACCTGGTAATAGTTATTATATAATTTACTGATCTCCGTCTGTCTGTCTGTTACGCTGTTTTTTTACCAACTTTGGAATTTGAAATTAAATTTTTTATTCTCCAAGAGGACCTTCTAGGAATTACAGGAAAATTATATTCATCCCGAAAAATTCCTAAAACTTGGGGGAATTATTAATTTTTGGGGTTACGATTTTGGCAATAAAAATTGTATGGGGAAAATATTCAAGTCTCTATCACTTAAGCCATTATGTTTGAAATAATTTAATCAAATTCAAAGAGGATCTTTTAAAGAATACAGGAAAGGAAAGACAAAGAACCGCCGCTGTCATAAAATTAAAAATTTTAACAATTCCCTTTAGTAAATTATCCTTTATTCTCTGGCATCATTTCTCCTATGAAGTACAAGAGTAAAGTGTGCTTCAAAACAGTTCAAGAGCAAAATGAGAATATACATTTTAAAGAGCATCTAAAAAATAATTGATGTTTGAATTTTAAATAATTTTGGTGGATCGAATTTTGAGAAAATCGAAAAAAAAACTTAAAAAGTACATCGTACTAGTACTTTTTGGCCGATGTTCAAAAGCTTATTTTGAGGGTCCGGGAGGGTACATAACTTAAATATAAAATTTCAATCCAGTAGCTTAATTCTTTCATGCTAAAAATCTTGACACCACACACACACAGACAGACAGACCAATTTGCGGGACCCACTTTTTTTGGACTCAGGGGTCCTCAAAACCTGTATATCCATCAAAACCTCGACATAGAATTTTTGACATGATTGCAATACTTTCTCTCTATACATATTTCATATATAGAGAAGAGAAAGTAAAAATATAAATATTTTTCTGTCTGTTAACAAATTTGACTTCTAGAGTTCTGATATCCTACTACCGAAAAATCACAAATCGCAAAAAATCTGGAACAACACATTATACCCCATAACTCCGAAAGTAAGAGAAAGTTGTGTACTGTGAAATCAGCCACACCAGATTTTATTTTTAAATCTTTTTCTTTTTTTAGATGTCTTTTTTAATGTTTACGTAAGCAACTAATGAACAGCTTTCTCTGCTAACAAAATTTGTAAAATACCGGTAGTTTATAAAAAAATTGCAGATTGAAGTGCGAAATCCACAATCCCCTAAGAGGGAGATTTCCTTAATCCTTTCAATATACGTAGAAAAATAATAATAAATTCTCTGACATGGTGGCTCTTTACTTGATTTCTATTCTAAAAGCTAATGCTTTTATCTCTTTTGTTTCTTTCTTTCTCCTTCTCTCTCACCTGAACTCACCCTGTCCGTCAGACAAACAGACAGACAGACAGACAAATGAGATTTTTACTGTTTCTTTTCGACCATCTCTCGCTTTCTCTCTCCCTTTTTATTTACTAATTGCTTTAGAGAAGAGAAAATTAAGTTCATTCAGAGGGCTTGGTGGCATTTTAATTTCAAGAAAAAAACAAAACGAAAAAAGTCAACATAATTCCATATAATTTTTCTGTTGGCTTGTAAATTACTCATTTAATCCATTTTACTAATAGGGCTTTTAGAGGCGAATGAAAATAAATAACAGAACAAGAAAGAAACATGTAAATATTTAATTATCTAGTAGCTAATTGTAATAATTAACTGCTCCATCTGGCATGTAAAATTATAATAATTTTGTATGACTGCACTGGCGTAGCATGGATGGCACCAGGTGCGGATCACCCCAAAAAAGAAAACTTTTTTTATTAGTATTTTTGGAATCTTAGGCGTTTGTTACTTTTTATTACCTATATACTGTAAGTGGGCTAATAATACATATATAGGGAGAGAGTATTGGATTCATGCCAAAAATTCTATGTCGAGATTTTGATGGAAATGCTCGTTTTTAAGCCCCCTAATTCCAAGAAAGTGGGTTCCACAAAATGGCGTGCTGCCTGTGAACAAAATTAAATTTAGATTCCTCCCTGGGACGTGACACGAAGTTTTCAAGCAAAATCGGCCAAGAGAATTAGTACGTTATTGATATACTTTTTCAGTTTATTTCGATTTTCTCAAAATTCACTCTAACGATTTTGATTAAAATTCATAAATCAATTATTTTTTAGATGCTCTTTAAAATGTATATTCTCATTTTGTCCTTGAAATTATACAGTACCGGTATGTAATAAAGGGTCGGACTAGAACAAATTTTAAAAAGCATTTTGCTCAGTAGGAAGTCTAGTTTCTGAATATATAAAAAAAACTCATAGGTTATGTAAGAAAAAAAACATCCCCCCCTAGAGCCCTCCCCCATAAAGGTCCGATGTTTACCAAAAGCTTTTCATTTCTTGGACTTTACCTCTAGTTTATAAGTTCAAAATTTCAAAACAATTGAATAAATAAACGGGGATCCTGCTAGGAATTTCAAATTATAATAAAAAAAATATCGAGATTAGAAAATTAAAAAAAAATTATAATTTGTATCTTATTGTCAGTGGCGTAGCAAGGGGGTGGGGCAAGGAGGCATCATGCCCCGGGCGCTACTCACAAAGAGGCGCCAAATGGTCCGCAAAACAAAAAAATCTGGTGTGACAGATTGCACAGCACACAACTTTCTCTTACTCTTTGTCAAGAGAAAGTTGTGTACTGTGCTTGTTACACCAGATTTTTTGTGTCGAAATACATTTAGTTGCTCTTAGCACTTTAGTTCCAAACTTGACCACGCGATGATTCATAAATGGCGCTGAGCTTCTACATCAGTAAAGTGTACTTCATACTATTTCCACGAAAATTTTCCCGATATACTTTTTAAAGATCATCTAAAAACTAGTTAATTTATGAATTTTAAACAAAATCGTTGCTGCGAATTTTGAGAAAATCGAAAAAAAAAAACTGAAAAAGTACATCAGTAAAGTACTAGTACTTTTTGGCCAATTTTCTTCAAAAGCTTATTTTCACCCCTTGGGAAAGTGTCTAACTTAAATATAAAATTTCAACCTCGTAGCTCTTTTAGTTCCTGAGATATTTTGTTCACAGACAGACACATAGACAGACAGACCATGTCGCGAAAACCACTTTTTTTTTTGGATTCAGGGGACCTTAAAAACAAGATCCATCAAAATCTCGACATCGAATTTTTGAATCGAATACTTTCTCTTTATATATTTCATATATAAGGTAAGAGAAAGTAAAAATTGCTGGATAATCTTTATTTTTATTTATAATTGATTTTAAATTTAGTGCCAGTGTAACATAATATTATAATTTTGTATATTTTACATATGTAAATGGTTTCGAATGGGGGGGGGGCACTAAAAAGATATTGTGCCGGGCGCAGGTTAAGCTCACTACGCCACTGCTTATTGTGTATAAAAGCGTTTGGGTTTTAATATTAAAAAAAAAAAAATATGATCTTGAAAGGTAAAAAGGAAGTTAAAACCAAAGCAAGAGAGAGAAACTCTTTTAATTCATTAAACGAGAGAGAGAGAAAGACAGAAAGGAAATTATTTACTTATTTATTTAGCAGCAGTCAGCAGCAGCATTGACAAGAAAAGCAAATAGCTGTTAAAACGCAATAAAGAAATGAATGAATGAATGAATGAACATTTGAAAATGATTACTATAATTATTTATTTATATCCATCTTAAAGGTGGAATTGAATGTAAAGTAAGCAGGGGGCGGAGCCTCTGTTCTCAATCATTTTAACGACTGATGGATTTATTTTTAACCCCCACCACAATTGTGTGTTTATCTGCCTTCACCTATCTCTCTCTTTCTATGGAGAAAATTAAATAAATACGAGAGGTCTCATAAGTTCCAATTTTAGCCTTCTCTTAAGAGGACGGATTTAAATTAAATACGAGATCCTCCTTGCAAGAAGATTGTCTTGATCAAAGAACAAAAGATTATGATTATTTCCTGGCTAGTTGAATTTTAGATTATTTATGTCTTTTAATTAATAAAATTACCCTTATAAGTTTGCTTTTTCTCTCAACACCCTGTATTTATACTGGACCTTTGAGAAACGCAACTTTTTTTTTGCAAAATTCACATTTTCTATAAGAAAAAAGTTAGGAAGTTAGTCAGATCTGTTGAGGGAAGTTAGAGACAGTCGCTTATGTTTTGTTCCCGGAAGACAAATTTTTTTAACTTTTGAGCACGTGCCCCACTCCACGCCCTCCCACCAGTGGCGTTATTTAGGGGGAGCAGGAGGGGCGTTCTAAATAAAGTATTTCAAAATATATATACGGGTATATAAACTGTACAAAATTAATTAAATAAAATATATTTTCTCCAAATCTGAGATTCCTACTTGTAAGTGAATTTTAGGCACAAAAAGTTTGCCCCCCCCCCCCTACCCCCTTCCAGCAAAGATGGCATTTGAAGCACTTGTGTCATTTGTGATTGGCGGCAGATTAATAATATAAATTTAAAAGCATTTTTCGCATGGGCAATAACCGTAGAGAGAAAGTATTGGATTCATGTCGAAAATTCGATGTCGAGATTTTGATGGATATACATGTTTTGAGGTCCCCTGAGTTCATTTTAGTCATGGTCTGTCTGTTTGTGTCCGAGTGTCAGTATCCAATTTTAAGCATGAAGGAATTGAGCTATGTGGCTGAAATTTTATATTTAAGTTAAACACCCCCGGGAGCGTGAAAATAAGCTTTTAATCAAAATCAGCCAAAGAGTACTAGTACTTTACTGATGTACTTTTCCCGTTTTTTTTTTTTATTTTCTCAAAATTCGCTCCAACAATTTTGATTAAAATTCCAAAATCAATTAATTTTTAGATGGTCTTTAAAATGTATATTCTCATTTTGCAATTGAAATCTTCTGAAGACCACTTTACTCTTGTATTTCATAGGGAAGATAGGAAAAATGGTTGCCATGGTAACAAAATATATTGGAAAAAGAGGCGCTGGTTTCCTTCTCCTACTTATTAATTTCAACTTCCAGCCCAAACTATCAACGAATACTAAATAAATATATGTCGATACATAAAATCTGGTGTGACAAGCACAGAACACAGTTTCTCTTACTAAAGGTAAGAGAAAGTTGTGTGCTGTGGCAGATTTTTTATTTAAATGACATGGTAAACACCTATAGAATTGAAAATTGAGCCTAGGGTCATTTCTTTGTTTTTGGTATAGAGGGGTGCGGTAGGGGGGAGAAGAGTGGTGATCTTGAAGGATGGATGGTTGCCATTAAAATTTAATTAAAAGCCTCCTCCTTCTGAGAGAGAGAGAGACTTTATTTCAAGTTAACTGTGGTCTCTTCTAGGACTTAATGAAATGCCATTGCTCAACTCAACTTACGAAGGAGGCGGCGGGGTGGGGGGTGAGGGAGAGGCCGAGGGTCTGCCTGCCTTCTTACTCTTAGTAGAAAACATATCAGAAGAAGAAAAAGGCTTTTTTAATACTTTAACACACCAATACACATACAAGGACTATTATTTATTTCTATTCTCAAAGAATGAAAGCAAACAAGAAGAAATTCTTCAACTAATGGGAAATATTATATTAAAAATCTGGTGTGACTTGCGCACACCACACAACTTTCGATTACCGAAGATAAGAGTGTGCTTGTCACACCAGATTTTTCGTGTCGACATATATTTAGTTTCCGACAGGATGGTACATTCTAATTTCAAAAGGGGATGTAAAATTTACAAGTATAGGAAAATATTTATATTTTGTTACCATGGCAACCATTTCTCCTATCTTCTCTATGGAGTACAAGAGTAAAGTGGTCTTCAGAAGATTTCAATCACAAAATGAGAATATTTAATTTAAAGAGGATCTAAAAAATAATTGATTTTTGAATTTAATTTTGGAACGAATTTTGAAAAATTCGAAAAAAACTGAAAAAATCTGGTGTGACTGGCGCACAGCACACAACTTTCTCTTACCCTTCGGTAAGAGAAAGTTGCGCACTGTGCTGGTCACACCAGATTTTTTGTGTCGAGATATATTTAGTTTCCGATAGCACCTTAGTTTCAAACTTGCATTTTAAATGTTGATTGCTTGAAATAAACTATGGTTATTTTTCAAAATTTTAATCTCATATTTGGACATTTTATACACAATATAGATTCGTAAATAAATACAAAATTTCATAAGGATTGGAAAAAAAATTTTAAATGCGTAAAAAGTTCCAAAGGGGACCCCCTTTTGAATCGAAATTAACATACAAATCCCTATAGGAAATTAACATTGGCCAAATGCGAAGATTAGGTGGAAAGTTTAAAACGCGTAGAAAGAGAGAAGATAATTTTGTGAGAGAGAGAGATATGTTTTCTCCGAAAAAAAAAATGGGCGTTTAAATAATAATTGATTTTTAATCTAATAAAAAGAAAAAGATTTAAATTCGGTTACCATGGCAACCATTTATTTCTCCTATCTTTCCTATGAAGCACAAGAGTAAAGTGTGCTTCAAACAATTTTGAGGGCAAAACGAGAATATACATTTGAAAGAGCATCTAAAAAATAATTGATTTTTGAATTTTAATCAAAATCGTTAGAGCGAATTTTGAGAAAATCGAAAAAAACTGAAAAAGTACATCAGTAAAGTACTAGTACTTTTTGGCCGATTTTGATTAAAAGCTTATTTTGTCGGTCCCGGGGGGTGTTTAACTTAAATATAAAATTTCAGCCTCATAGCTCAATTCCTTCATGCTTAAAATTGAACACACACAGACACACACACACACACACACACACACACACACACACACACACACACACACACACAGACAGACAGACAGACCATGTCGCGAAAACCACTTTTTTGGATTCAGGGGACCTCAAAACGTGAAGATCCATCAAAATCTCGACATCGAATTTTTGACATGAAACCAATACTTTCTCTCTATATATATATTACATATATACATAGGTAAGAGAAAGTAAAAATGCATCAGTAAAGTACTAGTACTCTTTGGCCGATTTTGTTCAAAAGCTTCGTGTCACGTCCCATGGGGGTGCCTAACTTAAATATAAAATTTCAACCTCCTAGCTCTTTTCGTTCTTGAGATATTTTGTTCACACACACACAGACAGACCATGTCGCGAAAACCACTTTTTGGATTCAGAGGACCTCAAAACGTGAAGATCCATCAAAAACTCGACATCGAATTTTTGACATGAATCCAATACTTTCTCTCTCTATATATTAACATATATATAGAGGTAAGAGAAAGTAAAATCACCGGATCCCGCTCGCGTACCAAAATACGATGTGTATGGGGCGCTTTAAGGTATAAAATAATAAATATACGTCATTAGATAAGATATTACAAACTCGCCGTGGTTAGTATGATTGCTTCATAATCTAACAATTGTAAGAGTCACGGGTTCGCACATACAAGGCGTCTTGTGGTTAACTACCTTATCTACTGCTGTTATAATTTTTTAAAAAAGTAAAAAATTAACTACTAACCATATCCTGGGGAAGGCTGCGATTCTCCCTGGGATAGCCCCCCCCCCCCTCCTAGTTTCGCCCATAGAAGTTTTATTTGTTCAAAGAGGACTGTATTTTTAATACCTTTTATTTAAAACAATCCGAGATCAATATCTGCAAAATTGATCCATTTCCAAATTTGAGGGCTCCCTGTCGCCCAGGTCAGGAGTTCAAACACACTTTTATTCTTAAAATTAAAAATAATTTGTTCTCATATCGACTATATAGAGCACTTAAATATTCTAATTGTTTATTTTTAGGTTTTGTTGGTTGATAAGATAAAATATTATCTTGTATTTTGTTTTTGTTTGTATCCACCTTAACTCTCTCTCTCTTTCTCTTTCTGTTGATCTTTGCTGAGTTTAAAGATTTCCCATTTTATGTACATTTACATGTATACATGACTCGCTCGCTTTTCTGAATATAAACAAATAAAATCTCTCTCAAGATAAACAAAAACTGAGTTCATTTATAAAGTTTATCATAAAATCTATTTTAGTGATAAATATTTGTAAAAGGTACCATTTTTTTTTTGTCGCTAAATAGGGATGGTTGGTGAAAATTGATTTGTCGCTCTGAGTGACAAAAAGCGCTGAAATATGTAAAATAAAACACACATTTTCAAAATATGCACAATCAAATCTCTCTAGACGGGGACTCTAAAACGCTTAAATGCTGAATTTAAGATGATTTCAGGAGAAAAACAATCATTATATTCAAATCAGAACCCATGAGAATCATTTTTTTTTTTTTTAATTTTCCACTGACTTCGTCACTATAATGACTGAATATCTGGCCCCTAATAATAATATTCAGAAATCAAATATTTAGATCAAAGACAGGAGGTGGCAGTCAGAAAAGAGTAATCTCTTCACCAATGAAACTCACAATTAAGAACGTTTATATCGGAACATCATGTTATTGAGTTGTCATATCGTCTGCTGAGAATCATAGAGGCGAAAGTCCGAAAATTCAATGTTTGTGTTAAGCCTTCCAAACGTTGCTAAAACCCCTTCTCTTTTGAGTGTCAAAAGTGGCGAAAATATATTTCTATTCTTTGCTATTGATTCTGGCCCATTTCATTTGTGCCCCGGCTATTTAGAGCCCATACAGCTTGGAATATTGCAGAAACATTTCGAATCTTGCATATATTGCAAATCTTGCAAAATATTGGCAACATTGCCGCAATATCCATGCAACATCCCAAGCTAGGCGAACATAGGAATATTGCAGCAACATTACGACAATATTGCTGCAATGTTGTTGTTTGAACTGCAATGTTGCTGCAATATTGTCAATATTGAGCAAGATATGCAATATTCTAAGCTGTCTGGGTGTGATTTGAACTCGGATCTTCTTTGTAGAAACCGACATCCTAGCCCGCGACACCAGTTGGCCCCTGATTTCATATAATATATATTACTTTCTTTTTATTTTAAAGTTTTGGAGTTCTTTGTGGTAAATACTACCAAATGTTTATTTATTTATATTTATTTTTTTAATTTATAAATTATTTTTTGTTTTGAATCGCGCATACAAAATACAACATTACTATAAAAAAGAGGTAAAAAAAAAAAAAAAAAACTATAAAAACATTAGCATAAAAAGAGAGAAATATCATTTATTAATTAGAGATTTTAATATATAGGGCGTATCTGTTGTTTTGACAGAATTAAGCCTACAAAAAAAAAAAAAAACGACGTGACAGTTTTGTGACGAATCGTGCATATGCGTAGTCATTGGTCATCTGAAGGGGATAACAAGCCGGCCATTAAGGGAGATAAAAAAAAGGCTAATTCGTCAAGAGCTTAGAGCTAAGCGCGCGCCAGTGTGTGTGTGTCGTCTCTTTTCTTCTTATGGAGATTGAATGGAAAAGAAGGAGAAAGAAATTTTAGAAAAAAAAAAACTGAACTAGATGATGAGCCACCATTACATTACCTGTAGGCCTACATAGAGAGATTGATAGTTAGCTAAGTAACTTGAACCCAGAGAAAAAAAAAATTCCTAACCGCTATGGAAACGGCGTTAAATTATTTTTAGTAAAAAAGAAAAAAAAATAAAAAGAAAACGAAATCCAATTAAAAAGAGAAATCAATACATTTCCCTCTCTCTCTGTCTCTCTCTCTTAAAGGGAGAAATTGACGACATTTAATTGAATTCCATAAGATGAAAAAAAAATCAATTTGGAGGGCTAATCGATAAATATATATAAATAAAAACATCGATAATTACACAGGCCAACAAAAAAGAAACTTTTTTTTGGTGCACTATTCTTGTATAATTTTCGTTATTTCTATTTTATTATAAAATTTTAGGAAAAGTTATGAAAATGTAACGATGCTTTCACCCTTGGTTAGTAGCCCCTTTTTTAAGATATTGTTTAGTTTTTTTTTTTTAACCTTTTTCGGGTGTCAATTAGGGGTTTAAATTTTATTTCATAATTTTAGAATACATAATACCGATGACTACCGATGGACGTTCCACATGCTGATTGTTCGGGGCCACCAATCCCGATCTTTTCGCAGCGCTTTAGACAAAAACATATTTTAAAGAACCAAGCAGCAGTCACCCATATTATTCCAGTAAAAACAATGCCAAGCTTGGGGAATCCTCGGGTGGGTGATCTCGAGGAATCTCCAGGTGGCCATGGGTCAATAGGTATAATTCATAATGTATATAGTAGGTCTACTATCAATAAAATAATAAAGTAATTCAAAAATTGGCCAAGAGATGTCAGAATGGTAGCTAATAATATTTAATGCATTTGGTTGATTTTCATTGATCTTTTAACAATAAATACTTTATAAATGTTATTATATATTATGTATCTTTTATAAAAGCATAAAAATATATAAATATAGGTCAGATATAGGCTAATACTATATCGGCTGTTAGACTAGCCTGCCATCTATTGCAAGAATGCTGAACTAATTTGACAGTTGGTTTTTAAATAAATCATCTAAGCTTATTTTAAAAATTTCTTAATTAATATGTGATTAATAATAACAATAAATTCATTTTTAAATTTAAAAAAAAATTAAAGATTATTGGGACTGATTGTTTTTTACTTTCTCGTACCCTATATATGAAATATATAGAGAAAGTATTGCGATCATGTCAAAAATTCGATGTCGAGATTTTGATGGATATACATGTTTTGAGGTCCCCTGAGTCCAAAAAAAGTGGGTCCCGCAAATTGGTCGTGTGTGTGTGTGTATCTGTGTGTGTGTGTGTGTGTGTGTGTGGACAGATTTTTAGCATGAAGGAGTTGAGCTAGCGGATTGAAATTTTATATTTAACTTAAGTACTTTTGAAGAATCTCAAAATAAGCTTTTGAACAAAATCGGCCAAAAAGTACTAGTACTTTACTGATGTACTTTTTCAGTTTTTTTCGATTTTCTCAAAATCCCCTCCAAGGATTTTTTTTAAAATTCATAAATCAACTATTTTTTAGATGCTCTTTAAAATGTATATTCTCATTTTGCCGTTGAAATCTTCTGAAGACCACTTTACTCTTGTTCTTCATAGGAAAGATAGAAATGGTTGCCATGGTAACCGAATTTAAATCTTTTTCTTTTTATTAGATTAAAAATCAATTATTATTTAAATTCCCATTTATTTTTATTTTATTTGTATCTTTAATTGTTTCAAAGAAAACATATATATCTCTCTCTTACCTTGCAAACATTATCTTCTCTCTCTACTCTTTTTAAATTCCCTTTCCACCTTATCTTCGCATAGGAACAATGTTAATTTCCTATAGGGATTTGTATGTTAATTTCGATTCAAAAGGGGGTCCCCTTTGGAACTTTTTAGGCATTTAAAATTTTTTTTTCCAATTCTTATGAAATTTTGTATTTATTTACGAATCTATATTGTGTATAAAATGTCCAAATATGAGATTAAAATTTTGAAAAATAACCATAGTTTATTTGAAGCAGTCAACATTTAAAATGTAAGTTTGAAACTAAGGTGCTATCTGAAACTAAATATATCTCGACACAAAAAATCTGGTGTGATCAGCACGGTGCACAACTTTCTCTTACCGAAGGGTAAGAGAAAGTTGTGTGCTGTGCGCCAGTCACACCAGATTTTTTGTATTTGCTTGATAATAAAAATTAAATACGATAATATTTTAATAAGTCATTAAAAAAATTATAGCTCGATGTCCCAATAATCTCTTACCCTGGTCGTACACGAGGACATTTTTTAAGCAATTTCTGGCGACATTTCTGGCTCCATAAAAATGTCTTCGTGTATGACAGCAAAAATGTAATTGGAATTGGAATTGGCTTGAAAAAAAATGTTTGTTCTATTTTTTCGGGCCAAATCGGCGCAATCAGAATGCGCACAAACGCAAACGCGTCGAAAATGGCCGTTTGAAGACATTTCTCGGTCAAGAAAAATGTCTCCGTGTATGACGAAAAGTTGTCTGATCGCGCCAGAAAAATAGCCCGTGTTCTATTTTCTTGGGCCAATTCGACGCAAAGAGGGTGCGCAGTAAATCGACCATATCTGGCAACACCGCTTTTTGGAAATTTGTTGTTATCATAACCTAGAATTTTTCACTTTTTGACAGCAGTTGACAGATCTTTAAAATAATTATATTGTCAAATTATCATAAAAATATAAAAAATATATCGACACAACTCATTTGGAAAATAAAATTAAGGTAAGAATTAATTATTTAATTAAATTATTAATAAATAACATTATTATTTATTTAAATTTTCACTTGGAATATAATAATTAATAAAAATATATTTTTTTGCAGTTCTTTTTTGGAAATTATAGTTTATAATAAAAGAAGAGCAATATCTAGATTATATATTTATATTATTATATAAGGTAAATGAATACTTTGTTTTAAATAACTATTATTTATTTAAATTTTCATTTGGAATATAATCTTTAATAATAAATAAAATATTTATTTTAGATGAATTTGAACAAACAATTATGATTTAAATTTAAATTGTGGAAATGTTTTTTATGATGAACTGAGATGTTGATAGTTAATAAAATAAAACACGGTAGTTTTTTGGTTTTTTGCAGGTTTATTTTCGACTGAACATTCAGTTCAGATGGTTATAAACCATAATCATCAGGCTTGGAAATCACAATCAAGTTATATTTTGTATAATATATGAATGCATTCATTTCTTTATATTTTAGTTTTATGATTAACAAAATTTTAAATAAATAAAAATTTTCATTGTGCATATAATATTTATTATTTATCTAAAGAAACCAAAAATCCTTTGTATAGATATTAAAAAACGATTCTTAGCTTATTTTTTTCAAAAAGAGGTATGTCTATATATTATTTTTATTAATAAATATATATTTCTATATATATTAAGGGCCTCTTATAGTTTTAACCTAAAAAAGTTTTTGATTCAGCTGTCAGTTTAAATTTTCAAACTGCGCACGTTTCTGCGCAGAATTGGCTCCAAAAATACAAATGTCCTCGTGTATGACAGGTTTTTTTTCAAGCTAGAAATTCAGGCCATTTTTTCAAGCCATTTTTATGGAGCAAGAAATGTCGCCAGTAATTGCTTAAAAAATGTCCTCGTGTACGACGGGCTTTATGAATTTAATTAAAAAAAAAAAAACCTCATTGAAAAATTCCTTATAATAGTCTAGTTTTTTTTAAAGTACGTTTAGACGTCGCTCCTGAACCCCCTTAAGAATACATTTCAAAAAATGTTTTCAAAACACTAGATTTCTGGACCATGTCATCTATTCACGGACCAATCGATAGACTTCAATTCTCTAGAAATAGAGCAACGTTTCACGTTGAACACTTCACCTTGAAAAGGAGAAGTGAGCACGAGTTCCCTGAACCACCGTTTATTAAGGATAGGCCTAAAAGATGATGTGGACTACTAAAAATGAAAATTTATTTACCAACCCCAAAAATAAAAAAAATAAACTAAAAAGTAAGTAAGCTCTTTTAAATTGGAAAAGAAGATATTATATAATTCCCTCTCTCTCTCTCTCACTTCATATAGTCTAATATAAAAGTTAGATTTCAAGTAATAAATATTTTATTTAAAATACATAAAGAAGATTAAACTTAAGAGAGAGTTTATTTCAAAAGTTAAACAAGCTCTCTCTCTCGTGACCTAAATTTTATCATCATCTTCTACTTCTTCTTCAAAGGATGGGTGGTTAAAAGAAAATAAAATAAATTTGTCTCTTGTATGTTTGTTTGTTTGTTTGTCGTCAAACACGATTTAAATAGAGTGTAAAAAGAGAAGGTTTGTTTCGTTTAATGTATTCAAATTATAAATTTGCGGTTTGAATTTAACAAAAAAAAAATCTTCTAATTTATTATTTGAAATTAAAGCTAGTGGCAATCTGATTTGGCGTTATTTCATAACACAAAAGAATTTTGTTAAGGCAGGTATTCAATTACCTGCGTATAAATTTATTCAAAAAAAAGCTGCTACTTAAAAAAAAAAAAACTAGACTATTATAAAAAATTTTTCAATGCGGTCTTTTTTAAATGAATTATATTCATAAGAGATTATTGGGACATCGAGCTATAATTTTTTTAATGACTTATTAAAAAATTATCGTAATTAATTTTTTTGTTATCAAACAAATACAAAAAAACAATCTGTCCCAATAATCTTAAATTTTTTTTTAAATTTAAAAATGAATTTATTGTTATTAATAATCACATATTATTTAAGAAATTTTTAAAATATGCTTAGATGATTTATTTAAAAACCAACTGTCAAATTAGTTCAGCATTCTTGCAATAGATGGCAGGCTAGTCTAACAGACTGATACAGCTATTGGCCTATATCTGGCCTATATTTATATATTTTTATGCTTTTATAAAAGATACATAATATATAATAACATTTATAAAGCATTTATTGGTAAAAGATCAATGAAAATCAACCAAATGCATTAAATATTATTAGCTACCATTCTGACATCTCTTGGCAAATTTTTGAATTACTTGATTTTTTTGGGCATACTTTTTATGACACACAACGCCATCTTATCGGGAAAAACATGCGTAACACCTTCGCTACCGTTCCCCCTTAAAGTTACTGGGCGGCAAATTCAAAAAGTACTGCTCTCGTTTTTTAATTTTTCTTTTTTTCCCCCCCCCTTTTTTTTTTTTCCTCCAACCCCCCCCCTTCCGACCGAAAAAAAAAAATAAATGATCACTCTATATGAAAAGCAACATTTTCATTTTTCATAAAACAAAAACTTATAGGATAATTTCACTCAGCCCACCACCAGTTGGTTGGTTAAGGCAACCAAGAGACAAATTTTGTCCGCAAGGCTTGCTAGCTGAATGTTCCAGAAAGAGAGAGAAGCACATGACTGTCATAATATATTACAGTGTGTAAGTTTAGAAGTAAAGAGAGAGAGAGAGGTGGTTAAGGGGGAAGGGATGGAATAACTCATCACATCTTGACTTGTCTTGACTAATTGGTGTGGTTTGCTCTTCTCTCTCTCTCTCTCTCTTAACTCTCTTGATCATTCGTACATGTGCACACATATTCATAAAGTGAATGAAACAAATTAAAACGTGTCTTTCATAGTAAAAACTTCTATCTTGTTTAAAATTTAATATTCAATTTGAAGGACGAGATTAAAAAAAATTTAATTTCTCTTGCCTATATATATATATAGAGAAGAGATAGAGAAAGTATTGGATTCATGTCAAAAATTCGATGGCGATATTTTGAGAGAAATACGCGTTTTGAGTCCGAAAAAAGCCGACCTTACAAATTCTGTAGTCTGTGAATGTTCAAAATAAAGCTTTCTTGGCTGCCTCTGCTTCCATACTTCCTTTACTAAAGATACACAGCCACAAATTACCGGTACATCTCTCTTTAGCTATTATTTTATTTAATGTTCAAAATATCTATAATTTAATATGATTAACTTTTCTTCTTTTTTTTTGCAGGTAAGTTCGTGCATTTCTTCACATTTCTTCATAATAAAGGCATCGAGTGGTGAGTCGTTAATTACCAAATTTTTTATTATAATTTCATTTTTAGTTTCTCTTACTTATACTGTATATCTATACTATTATATAAAAGACAAAGCCTGTCTGTCTGTCTGTTTGTAACGCCGAGACTCCGAAACTACTGGACCGATTTTCATGGGTTTTTTTTTTTAATGGGTTGAGAATTTTCCGGGGGTGGTTTTAGGCTTTTATGTCAAATTAGGGGCAGGGAACCCCCCCTTAAAGTTAATTAATTATATTAATGAAATAATTAAATCTCTCAAATTAAAAATAATAATAATTGTTATATAATTAAATTTTCTTTTTTTTTTGACTGACGGAGGGCTCGCTGGTGTAGTGAGCTAGGGTGTCAGCTTCTGCAAAGAAGATCCCTGTTCAAATCCTTGGCGTGCGGGATTTTTCATTAAATAAAAATATTTATTTAATGTAAACAAATCCTCAAGCAAGCCCTGGATTGGAATATAGGATCTTACCACAATAGCCCTCAGGCAACTCTACGAGGAGAGGGAGTTGCTGTGACATCCCGTCCTGTGGAAGGGACGTAAAGAAGGTTCCCTCCCAGTGATGCATTCTTCGAAAGGAGTAGGCTACACGCCGGTGCTGAGGGAGTCCCTCCTCAAACCAGGACATCCTCCATAGCATAGAAGAGGTTGGATATAAGGAGCCGGTTGGAACCAGAAATAAGGATTAGTTCACTAGCTAGAGACGAAAGCAGGAGGAGGAGTTAGAGATAGGAAATGATGTAACTTCACGGGGTGCCGGTAGATGGCTACGGCCAGAGGCCGGTTGGGTTTGAGGTGTGTGTCTTCGTACACGAAAGCATCTCGGGCAAATAAACGGGGATCCCGATAGGAATTTCAAATAAAAAAAAAAAAAAATGAATAAATTTTTTGACTGACTCTCTTAAGAATAAATACAATACTGTAAATGGATAAAACTCTTCCGCCACCTAAAATTCGACATTTTAAACGATTTTTTTCCCTCCTAAAATTATTATTTTTTTTTATTTTACACTCGATTTGAATAATTTTTTTTTTTTTTTTTTTGATGAAAAACACTCATACTTTTTTCTCATTCACACTCACATTCACACAGTCTTTTCGGCAACTTAGGCCATTTAAGACTTTGACGATAATCGTTGATCAATTAAAATATAAATAGTTTATATAAAATCATCGGACTGCCTGGGATCCGAATTTGCGATCCTTGGAATACAAGGCCAACACGCCACCCCCCACACCAAGCCCGAGGACGGAAACTAAATATATATAGACACAAAAAATCTGGTGTGACAAGCATAGAAAACAACCTTCAATTACCAATGGTAGAGAAAGTTTGTGTCCCACTAGATTTTTTTATATAAGTTTATTGAAATTAAACAAGAAACCTAATTACTATTTTATTGTAAAATAGGCTACTGTAGCCTATAAATAGATGTTAAAAATATTATTATACGTATGCGTTTTGCAGTCCACGTTCTAATTATTATTGTTATTGCAATGTTACCAAATATTTCTAAACAAAACTCCCATGGTAGTAATTATCATTTTTTTAATAACTTCATTTTTTGCTGCATTGGTCTACTAATTTTATAAATCAAATATTTTTTTATTTTTTCCATCTCCTCCATTTTAAAGTTTAAATATTTAATTTGATTTTTTTTCATTTGGCTGTGTATAATTTAAGATTAGCTAATATTTGCATGATGGAATTAATGTATGGAATTTGAATAGATACAAATTTATTCATTAAAAAAAACATCGCTGTAATTGTGAACTGAAATTAATGGAGACAGAGCGTGTTGTCTTCTATTGCTAAATGTATTATATTACTATCTTTTTGACATTCGATAATCATCATCTATCGATTATGCATTTATTTTTTATTTCTAGAATACCATAGTTTCAAATTGAAAGGTGATTTTGCTTGCGCTCAAGTGACATACATATTCATATGAATATGCAACTAAAGAGCATTTGTGCATTTGAAAAACATGTTTCCGAAAAATTTGTAGCCTTGTTTTACATCAGATGCAATCTACAATTTTATTTCAAATTTGTTAGGTTTATTATACTTATATCGATTGAATCTACACCTTGCTTTTTGTTATTTGTCATCAAGTCTAATATTCGGCCAAAGTTTATATCAATTTATTGAATTTTCAACGGATGGATTCTATATTTCTAAACCATAATTTTTGAGATCAGCCCTTGACCAGTCGCTCAGAGAAGATATTAGCTTCTCGTGCTTAGGATCTAGGGTTCGCTCTCCGACCAAGGGCGGATCCAGAGGTGTTTCTCGGGGGGGGGGGGTAATCTGGTGTGACTGGTCGCACAGCACACTATTTTTTCCTAATTTCGGAAATTTAAAGGCGCATTCTGTACTTGTTTGCCAGAATATGAATGCAAAACATATTTTTAAGTATTAATTTTTAAAATTTTACATTAAAAATAAATTTTTTTTCGAAAAAAAAGTATTTTTTTTTCAAATATCAGGGAGGCAATTACCCCCCCCCCCCCCTGTCTCCGCCCTTGTTCCCGACCCAAGTGAGAAAAATTTGTTTCAATTGAATTGACTGCTAATCCCTTAAAATAATGGGGCCTAGATCGCCTCAGATGCCAAAAAGACCTTAAATCAAATTTTAAAAAATATATTAAAAATTGTACGCCTATTGAATGGAATCTATTACGAGTTTGGCAAAAAAGTTCCTCAGCAAAAGTATAAATAATTACTTGATATAATTTCCAGATTGATTGACAATTCTTCTTCAACCAATTCTACTTGACACATTCCTGGTATATTTGAACATAAAAAATATTTTTTTTTTACTTCGATCAAAAATGTTTCTTTCTCATTTATATTCGTATTAGAATTAACAATTAAGCAGCCAAAAATGTAGTCTCTCACTCCTTAAGTGGGCTACACACGTAACTGCAAACTTGACAAGAAGATTGTGCAAGAAATAGCTTATGCCAAAAATTAACCTCAAAATGTTAAAATTGGAAGGTTATTTATTCGAAAATAACAAGAAGTACTCACTTGCTTTAAACAGAGACACAATAAATATTAATATTGATGATTAGGAAAGCCTGGTGCAGATCGATGAACAAGAAATTAAAACGCTAGATAGTCTGTATAGGACTATATAGTGGTATTAAAATTTGGCCTGAAAATACCTCCAGCGTTTTAATTTCTTGTTCATAAATATTAATATTTAAATTGAAATTTTTAATGAATTAATATACAAAATATTAAATAAATAACAAATGTCAAGGCGTCTTTAAAATAGCGGAGAGTTTTGCTTGCGCATGATTAAAATTCAATCTAGCATCAAGCGGCTTGCACAATTAAAATGCTTGCGCAAAATTCTCCTACAGACGCTACAGTTTGCTTGTACAAAAAGATTGCACGTCCATGCTTGTCAAGTTTGCAATTAGGGAGCGTACAATTATTACGCAATTTTTGAAGATTTTTGACCCCCCCCCCCTCCCCCCCCCCATGTAACGCGCCGTAACATTTTTCTGGACTCGCCCCCCCCTAGACGTTGCGTAACGCTCAAGTGGCCATTTTTATCTAAGAGTCACAATTATGTTGCTCAAAGTACGCAAGTTGCCTAAAACCATACCATTTTCGTAACGCGTTGTTCAACCCCCCTCCCTCCCCCCGTGTAACGCATGGTAACGTTTTACGAGACCCCCCCCTCCCCCCATATTGCGTTACGTAATACTTGGACGCACCCTTACGTGTGTAGTCACCTTTAAGAACTAACGAAATTTTATTTTATTCTTTAAACTTCACTAACAAATTCTAAATTAGCCGTTTCTTCTTTTTCCATCTTGATTTAACTTGTTTCCTCTTAAGCTATTCCTCAATTGTTTTGTCATTTAATAAAAGAAAAAAAAAAAAAAAGAGGAAATGTTTTGAGTATTCTAGTCAGGAAAGGGTAACAACAAGCTCTCTCTCTCTCTCTCTCTCTCTCTTTGAAAAAAAGTTTATTTCTCTCTCTTTTACTCACAACAACAACAACAAAAACCTAAAAAAAAAACCAAACCTAAAAGAACCAAATGGTTGGTTTGTTGTTGTTGTGTGTTCTTTCCAATTTGATTTTTAACCCTCTTTTTTTTTACACAGGAGAGAGAGAGGGAGAGAGCACGTTGGATTTTAATGAGAGAACGAATATCATCAAAGTTGACGTATAAACACAAAAGAAACCTCGCATTAGAGAGAGAGCGAGGCTTTTTTTATCAGAAAAAGGAAGGTATTGTAATCAGACTAAATTTTAAACTACAAAAACCAACATAATAGGCAGAATAGTCCAGCGGGTTATAGATGAGCTCCCTTTGGATTTTATATAAGCAGTAAAAATTAAAAAAATTATATTTTCGATTTGTTTTAATAAAAAAATTTAACACTTGGGGGTTCAGGAGCGACGTCTAAACGTACTTAAAAAAAAAAAAAAAAAACTAGACTATTATAAGGAATTTTTCAATGCGGTTTTTTTAATGAATTAAATTCATAAGAGATTATTGGGACATCGAGCTATAATTTTTTTAATGACTTATTAAAAAATTATCGTATTTAATTTTTATTATCAAGCAAATACAAAAAAACAATCAGTCCCAATAATCTTTAATTTTTTTTTAAATTTAAAAATGAATTTATTGTTATTATTAATCACATATTAATTAAGACATTTTTAAAATAAGCTTAGATGATTTATTTAAAAACGAACTGTCAAATTAGTTCAGCATTCTTGCAATAGATGGCAGGCTAGTCTAATAGACGATATAGTATTAGCCTATGTCTGGCCTATATTTATATATTTATGCTTTTATAAAAGATGGGCCACCTATCCGAAATTCCGCCGGGTCTATGAGTTGAAAATATAATTGTGATTTTGATAACCATTTCCCTGTTTTATATAATTGCATAAATTTTATTTTGTTAATAAATAAATAGGGCTCCCTCTTTCTCTCTCTTTTCTTTATTTTGTTGGTTGCAAGTCTAATAACTGCCATCCATCCCTTTTAGTCGGAGACCCTTTTAGCCCACCAGGTTCCCTTGTTAGTATAGAATATCCATCCTCCTTTTTACTCTCTCTCTCTCTCAAATGGCAAATCCGTCCATTGAATGAGAGACGCCTAAAAAGAGAGAGAGAGACGCCCCTGTGGCAATCTTGCACGAATTTGTCATGCAAATGTTCAAATGCAAACGATCCGACTGAGAGAGAAAGAGAGAGAGAAAGAATAGGAAACGAATAAATAAATAAATAAATAAACACAAGTGAAATTACTATAGAAAAAAAATGATTTTTTTTATAAAAGATTATTGTTTGATATTAGAAATACAAAAAATTCTGCATTATATTTAATTAAGGCGGAACGGGAGCGAACGTGTTCCGCATGTTTTTCCCGATAAGAGGGCGTAGTGTGTCATAAAAAGTATGCCCAAAAAATCAAGTAATTTAAAAATTTGCCAAGAGATGTTAAAATGGTAGCAAATAATATTTAATGCATTTGGTTGATTTTCATTGATCTTTTAACAATAAGTACTTTATAAATGTTATTATGTATCTTTTATAAAAGCATAAGAATATATAAATATAGGCCAGATATAGGCTAATACTATATCTGCTGTTAGACTAGCCTGCCATCTATTGCAAGAATGCTGAACTAATTTGACAGTTGAATTTTAAATAAATCATCTAAGCTTATTTTAAAAATTTCTTAATTAATATGTGATTAATAATAACAATAAATTCATTTTTAAATTAAAAAAATTTAAAGATTATTGGGACAGATTGTTTTTTTTTTTTTTTTTTGTATTTGCTTGAAAAAAAAAATTAATTACGATAATTTTTTAATAAGACATTAAAAAAATTATAGCTCGATGTCCCAATAAGATAAATATCAAAATTGACATTTTCAACACCACTAGCCTCTCGGTCACGGAGAGCAAGGAGGGGGGGGGGGGTAGATTATTATTATTATTAATAACTAATAAATTCAACTTTAGGATATTAAACTAATATTGTCCTCTGCTCATTAGAATATAGAATAGAGACATCACATGGGATTCGAGCAACCCATGAAATGTTTCTAAATTATTTTGCCTACCAATTAATTTAGAATTAAAGAAAAGGCGGCGGAAAAAAGATCTTAAAACAAACTAATATGATTTTTAGTGAATATTTTGAGTTAAAGCTTATAATTTCGTGTTATGGTCATTCATTTTTACATATACTTTTTTTTTAAATTTTATATTTAAAGGGGTTCAAGAGCGACGTTTAAACGTACTTTTAAAAAAAACTAGACTCGACTATTATAAGGAATTTCAAATGTCAAATTAGTTCAGCATTATTGCAATAGATGGCAGGCTAGTCTAACAGACGATATAGTATTAGCCTATATCTGGCCTATATTTATATATTTTTATGCTTTTATAAAAGATATATAATATATAATAACATTTATAAAGTATTTATTGTTAAAAGATCAATGAAAATCAACCAAATGCATTAATTATTATTAGCTACCATTCTGACATCTCTTGGCAAATTTTTGAATTACTTGATTTTTGGGCATACTTTTTATGACACACTACGCCATCTTAGCGGGAAAAACATGCGTAACACCTTCGGTCCCGAGCCCCCTATATTCTTTGATTTCTGGTTGAGAGATCAAGAGTTCGCATTCAAAAAAATTTATTTTTTGTTTTAGAAAGAATCCCAAATATTTTCTAATTTTCAAAGATTCTTACATAATCTTACGTATAGGCATGCACATGTAAATTAATTAAAACATTTTTACCTTATTAAAAAATGAATTGTTTTTGTTTCATTACTTTTTTGCACAGTTTTTTGGGAAAATATTTAGACTTTATTTCATCTAACACGATTGTTTAATGTTGTGGAATATATTCCCAAATTTACAATATGTCGCATTTATTTTTTACACGGTTTTCTAGGGAACGTATCTGCTTTATAAAAAAAGAGTTGGATGTATTTGTTAACACCTCTAAAAGTGAATTAAAAATTAAAATATTTAAATCTCACACTTAGCATTTTTGGCATTTTTTTATGAATCTCTCCTTCGGAAAATTTTAATTATTACATTTGAATTAAAAAGACAAGATTACAGAGAAATTTTTAAATGAATGAACATTTGACCTGGTAATTTTAGTTATTTAGAATTATAATTTTCGAGATGCATCAGATACAAAATCTTTAAACATGGCTTCGTTTTAATATTCAAGAAAGAAATGAATGATTCATGGGAAATAAAGAGATCACGTTAACGTTAAAAGAAAGAGAGAGAATGCATGCACCCACCCATTCAAATCCAATCCGACTTTGAAGTATGAAGTCGATTTATTTGAAAATTGAGCCCCTTGACAGTGATATATGAAAGATAAAAACCAAAAAGGTAAAGGAGGGGAATTAAGAAGAGGGGGTGACTTTTTTTTGTCAAGAAAGTTTGATAACATTAGATGGTTTTCACACCCTCTCTCTCTTGGCGTAAGAGGATTTGAAAGGGAAGAAGAAGAAGGAGGAGGAGGGGGAGAACTCCTCCCTCCTTGAATTTTCAAACACCATCACCTCCACCACTACATTTCCTCTTTGGGGAAATAAAATCATTTATTCTTTAATTTAGAAACGATTTCGTTCGTCTGTGTCCTTTAGAGCTTGAAATGTCAAACAACTTTTTCTTTCTTACTTGATTAAGGAAAGAATTTGAAATTTAATTAGAAAAATTCTCGAAAAAATATATATTGTATTTTTCTAATATTGATATATAATAGTTAAATTTATTATTTTTATTTTCTCTTACCTCTATATATGTTAATATATAGAGAGAGAAAGTACTAGTGGATTCATGTCAAAAATTCGATGTCAAGATTTTGATGGATCTTCACGTTGTGAGATCTCCTGAACCCAAAAAAGTGGTTTTTGCGACATGGTCTGTCTGTGTGTGTCTATGTATGTCTGTCTGTGAACAAAATATCTCAAGAACGGAAAAAGCTAGGATGTTGAAATTTTATATTTAAGTTAGGCATCCCCATGGGACGTGACACGAAGCTTTTGAACAAAATCGACCAAAGAATACTAGTACTTTACTGATGCACTTTTTCAGTTTTTTTCGATTTCCTCAAAATTCACTCCAACGATTTTTTTTTAAATTCAAAAATCAATTATTTTTTAGATTTTCTTTAAAATATATATTCTCATTTTTCATTGAAATCACTGAAGACCACTTTACTCTTGTACTCCATAGAAAAGATAGGAGAAATGGTTGCCATAGTAACAAAATATAAATATTTTCCCATACTTATAAATTTTACATCTTGAAATTCGAATGTACCGTACTGTCGGAAACTAAATATATCTCGACACGAAAAATCTGGTGTGACAAGCACAGAACACAACTATCGATTACCGAATGTAAGAGAAAGTTGTGTGCTGTGCGCCAGTCACACCAGATTTTTCTCAAAGCAAAAGTTCATTTTTTATTTTTTATTTAAATTGATTTTAGAAGTAGCTCCCATTGGTTAAAATATTGAGAAAGGCGCCGTTTCGGATAGGACGATACGGTTATTCAAAGTTTAAGAAAAAAAAAAAAAAAAAAAAAAATGGTTTAAAAACGGGAAGCGAACCCAAGACACCGGTATGAGAAACTATTGTTTTCTCTCTGAGCCACGGGTCAAAGGCAACAAACGTTTTGATTTAATAAAAATAACTATAAAAACTTTAACAAGTTCAAAAAAAATTTTATCATTAAGTGGACTTGTTTAGGGAAACTTACTAATTAAAATAAGTAAAAAAAAAAATCAAAATTTGGAGATAATCGATTAGACTTGTGAATAGTTCTAATCTTTTTTATCCCCCCATATTTTCAAGCAGTTAATCAAAAATCGAGAGAACAACAATTTTTTTTTTTTTGTTTGGTTGGTGTGTGTTTTCAACAGGTTTTTTTTTTTTTATTCTCTCCTTCATTCATCCCCTCGTCTTTATTTTTCTTTAGCGCCCTTAATGACACCTGTCAACAAAACAATTAATTTCTAACGACGATATCCTCTAATATTCGTTTATTAAAATAAAATTATTCATTGCTTTTTTTAAACATCCAAGCTCTTATAATAAACAACAACAAATTTGACAACTAATTAATATTTCCATTAGATAAATGATTTTTAAGATATGCTTAGATGATTTATTTAAAAACCAACTGTCAAATTAGTTCATCATTCTTGCAATAGATGGTAGGCTAGTCAAACAGCCGATCGTTATTAGCACTTATCTGGCCTATATTTTTATATTTTTATGTTTTTATAAAAGATACATAATATATAATAACATTTATAAAATATTTATTGTTAAAAAATCAATGAAAATCAACCGAATGCATTAAATATTATTAGCTACCATTCTGACATCTCTTGGCAAATTTTTGAATTACTTGATTTTTGGGCATACTTTTTTTTTTTTTTTTTTTTTTTTTTCTTTTCACGGGCCGAGCCCAATTTACAAAATATATATTTTTTACATCAATAAGCCAAAGAAAGTCAAATTCGAAATTTAAAATTACAATTTGAATTAAAAAACAAAACAAAGCCAGTTCCCTTCTATTAAGACATCATGACGGATTTGACCTGATGCAAGGATGACGCAAACATGTCCAGCTGATCCTCGAACTCATTCCCCAGTCTGTGGAGCCTTGCCAATGGAGAATTGTATGAGTAATTTCTTCTGCAGGTGTCCTCGTAAAAGATGCCTCTATTCCTGGTTCTGTAGTTGGGCACCCTTATGCCAATCATGGAGAGCAACTCCGGAGCAGTCATAGGTTGTTAGTATCTTTTTGAGAGTGATAAGATCGGCTACTATCCGTCTATCGCCAAGAGACCTCATGCTCAATAGTGCCAACACTCTATCATAGTCATATCCCGTCCACTCTGCTCCCTGCTTAAACCTTACATAACGCAAGAATTTTTTTTCCACTGATTGTAGACAGGAGGATTGACCAGCATAGAAGGGCGACCAAATGACCGAGTTATACTCGAGTTTCGACCTCACCAGACCACAGTATAGAGACTTCAGCGCAAAGATGTTGTTAAAAGCTCTGGTGTGGCGACATACAAAACCCAATGTCACCGTAGCCTCCCTCGTTATTCTCTCAACGTGATAACGAAAGTTAAGCCGCTCATCGAAATAGACACCGAGATCCCTGACCACTGACACAGTCTTGACTGTTTTATTGCCAATTCTGTAGTCGAAGGCAACCAAGGATGAGGCCCTGCGGAATCTAATGATGTTACATTTGTCAACATTGGCCTCCAGGTAGTTTCTGCGCAACCAAACATCGAGGCAATCCAAGTTGTTCTGGATCGACTCACAATCCTCCAAAGACTCCACCGTTCTGAAGATCTTAATGTCATCAGCAAAAAGCAGATAATCCATTATGTCACATAACGCCATCTTATCGGGAAAAACATGCATAACACCTTCGGTCCCATTCCGCCTTAAGATATAATTTTGTTATTTTCAGTCATGAGAAAAAAAATCATCATTCATTCATAAAAATTGATATCTTTTCATCATTTCGTTTTTTATTTTAAAGATACATGTAAATGCCAATGAAATGTTAATGTTAATCATTTAAATGGCAGACAATTTTATTTTAATGCTTAATTGAATGGCTTGTGTTGTTGTTGTTGTTGTTGTTGTGTGTAGATCCATTTATCTTCCCACACTCATGCCAATTGTGTGGAAACGAATACTCTCCCGAGCCATTTATCGTCGTCGATGATCCCCCCTTCCCTTCTGACAGCCAGAGAGTGAGCGAATAGGACACCAATAAGAAAATACTCCATGGATTCTTATTATGGATGCATTACAATATATGAATAATTAAAAACACTAGGTTATAAGTTTCAAAGATTTATTAAAAAAAAAAGTTAGTATTTTAATTTTTATATATACATAATGTTTCATTTAGAGCCTTGTGCTGATAGTTTAAATTTGATTAATTCGGTGTTTTGTTTCTTGGATTGGACAGATAGCGATAAACGTAGTTTAACGCTATTTAGATACTCTTTCTAATCGTATCCCAATTTGACTTTATAAGCAAAGTGTTGTTGAAATTTGTTTATTTTCACCCAAAACAAATATATACTAATTGACACCACAACGAGCGACAGCCTCACTGACAAGGGCCTTAAAATAACACATTTAAGACCAACGAACTTTTATATATACAGTTGTATGTATAAAAAAAAAAAAAAAATACAAAAAAATACAAAAATCAATATCTTAAAAAGAATTTTTGCTTCTTTAGGACGTCCTCTTATACAAAAGTTCAAATTTTTAATTTCTCTTACCTATATATGTTAATATATATAGAGAGAAAGTATTGGATTCATGTTCCGATTTGCGTCCAAAACGTCGACAATCGAAAGAAAATTGGATAAAGATTGATTAGATTTTTGTCTGATTTCTTTCCTGGTTGCCATCCTACATATATTGTATATTCTCATTTTGTCATTGAAATCTTCTGAAGACCACTTTACTCTTGTACTTCATAGAAAAGATAGGAAAAATGGTTGCCAAGGTAACAAAATATAAATAAACAAAGTTTATAACTTTTTCAAATTCCACTGTACCCTACTATCGAAAACTAAATATATCTCGACACAAACAAATCTGGTGTGACAAGCACAGAACTTTCGATTACCGAAGGTAAGAGAAATTACCTTCGGTAATCGAAAGTTCTGTGCTGTGCGACCAGTCACACCATATTTTTCTATAAAGGGGTGAATTGATATGAGAGTGTGATGATGAGAAATTAATTTTTTTCCTCTAATATCCAGTATATCATAACTTAAAAAAGTTTGTTTAAAATTTCTATTTATTTATTTATTTATTTTTTTCTATACAATTTGTAGCACGTATTACTTTTTTAAATTTACAACTACCTATGGCTATGCTTATTTCTCAGAACGACTTCCCTGAGTTTCCTTCGTGCTAGGCAGGGCCGGATCTAGGGGGGGGCAGTGGGTGCGTGTGCCCCGGGCGGCAGATATCAGGGGGACGGCAATAAAGAAAGATTTACTAAAAAAGGTAAAATGATATGAATTTTGTATAGAAAATTTTAAGGGAGGGGGCGGCAAATTAAATTTTGCCCACCCGAAAAAATCTCCTAGTTCCGGCCCTGGTGCTGGGGGTCAAGGGATCGCATCATTTCTCATACGACAAATATTTATTTCAATTGAATTGGCTAGCAATCAATTGAATTAAATATAGACGCTGTCTTCTAAATGGCCTCCGATGCCGAAAAAGACCTTAAATTAAATCTCTTTTTTACTTAATTCAGGATCTCTTCTAATTCTCACTAATACTTGTTAGTGAAATTGTAAATCTAATCTATTATATCAACTCAATTCTTGAAATATTATTGGAGATAAATAAATAAACCTTATTAACACCCTCGTGATGATAAATAAAACAAATGGCATATTAAAATCACTTTAGTTAAGTATGATTATGATATATATTTATCTAAATTACTATTATTTCACGGGGTTGGGAGGGGGATGGTTGATATAAAAGAGAAAATCTATTTATTATCTCTCTCTATTCATTTTGTTAATGTACATACATCATTCACATCTTTAGTATTGAAGATGATCTAATTATGACATAAAATAAACCCTTTTGAATACTATTAATAATATCTCTCTCTATATGTGGGTGTATTCATTTAATTTAAAATTTTGATCCCATGCACAATTCACATATATCACGAATAATATAGGCAGTATTGGTTTCCAAAACTTCGGGAGTTTTTTTGAATCTGGATCATTCCAATCTGGCTGATATCTCCATTTCTCCATTATAATCGCATCACAGCCACAACCTCAAAAAGCAATGACGGTTGTTCATTGATTTTACTTTCTTTTACATACACTATAAAATTTTTTTTATAATTTTACAATTGTTTAGGAAGCATATTTCCTACACAAAACATACTAAATTTAGTAAATCTTTGCAAAAACCATTTACAAATGTATTGTAATTTTCGAAAGTCGTTTGAAAATTAGAATGAAAATGTATTGTAATTTTAGAATGACGATTTGAAAATTAGAGTGTAAATGTGTGGTAATTATAGAATTCCTAAACTGCTCTCGAGAAAAAATACAATTTTTTACGAAAAATAATATACAATGTTTGTAAAATTACAATACATAAGCTTACTCTATTTTTCGAAGAAAATTATAATTTTAAAATGTTTGTTGTAAATATTTGAACGCATACATTTGTAAATTTAGTAGATAAAATGCATAGTAGATATCATTTACAAGGAAATTTGTAAATTTAGTATTCAAAAACACACTAAAATTAAGATTTTTTTACAGTGTGTATATATACTTTGATATAAATTCGATGTCGAGATTTTGATGGAAATATATGTAACCGTGCGTCCCAAAATGTGGATCCCGCTAAATGGTCTATCTGTGAACAAAATATCTCATGAACAAAAATTATTTTTTCCTTCCCAAAAGTTTTTACTACTTTTTGAGATATTAATTTTTTGAAATTACAATTTTTAGGAATATTCAAGTCATTTTGGGAGGTTTTTTTTTTTTTTAATTTTCTCTCCATGTAATATATTAAATCCTGGTAACCTTATTGAGGAACCTTCTTGCTTGATTTCATCAAGATGTCCCCTGATTGAAGACCTTCGTCTGACACCATGTTTTTAAACTCTGTTCATCTTAATGGAAATGCCTAGCGCATGATTGTTTAATTTTCTTTTTGGCAATAAAATATTATTTATTTATTTATTTATTTATTTTTTTTTTAAAAACATTCACACTTTTTTTCTCATTCACACTCACACTCACACACACATTCATACAGTCTTTTCGGCAACTTAGGCCATATAAGACTTAGACGATAACCGTTGTAGAGGCGTATATATCTATTGTGGGGTCAGGCATTTCTATTTTTAAGCCATCTGGTATCCAAATGGCTTAAATAAGGTCATCGGACTGCCTGGGTCCAGACCCGCGACGTTTGGTATAGGAGGTAGGCACGCTACTTACTACGCCAAACCAGGGGCATTTATTTATTTATATCCATGTCATTGAATTAGCGAGCCCCTCCTGTTTGAAATAATTAATTCTAATTCAAAGAACATTCTTCCTATGAAGTACAAGAGTAAGTGGTCTTCAGAAGATTTCAACGGCAAAATGATAATATACATTTTAAAGAGCATCTAAAAAAATAGTTGATTATGAATTTTGAGAAAATCGAAAAAACTGAAAAACTACATCAGTAAAGTACTAGTACTTTTTGGCCGATTTTGATTATAAGCTTATTTTTACGCTCCAGGAGGGTGTCTAACTTAAATATGAAATTTCAACCTCCTACCTCAATTCCTTCATGCTTAAAATTGAACACACACCCACAGGCAGACCATGTCGCAAAAGCCAATTTTTGAACTCAGGGGACCTCAAAACGTATATATCCATCAAAATCTCGACATGGAATTTTTGACATGAATCCAATACTTTCTCTCTCTATATATTAACATATATAGAGGTAGAGAGAAAGTAAAAAACCTTTCTACAGTTCTTATAGTCAAAGTTTGCTCAAATATTGTAATTATAGTCAGGGGCGCCGGAACGAATTTGAATCAGGGGGGGCAAAAAAATTTTTTTTAGAAAATTAAAATAATTTAATATGTTCAAATAGTATAAAACAAAAACAAATCTACTATAAAACTTTAAAAATTTTAAATAAAATCACAATTTTAATAAAATTAAAATTTTAAAAATTTGCCAGTGATTTTATCAAAAATTTTTGGAAAAAATTTGAAAAAAAAATGAATTTCTTACTCTTTTAATTTTTTTTATTTAGAAGATTTTATCTTTCTAAAGTAAAAATATATCATTTTTAAAAATAAATGAAATAAAAGAAGAAATTTTGCCCCCCTCTGCCCCCCCCTGTAGGATGCCAGGGGGGCAATGTACCCTTGCCCCCCCAGTTCCGGCGCCTATGATTATAGTGAGAGAGCTGGAACTGGAAATTCGAGCCCTCGAGCCTTGGTGTAGATGTTAGCGTGCTGACCATTTGTACCAAGGTTCGTGGGTTCGCAAACCGTCTTATGAGGCAATTTATTTCCATTGGATTGGCTACCAAACCTATTGAAATAAATAAAGACGGGGTCTAAATGGCCTGGAAATTTGCTGATAAAGGAGAGCTATCATCTTCTCAAGCGTTTAGTCAGTTCAATATTTTTTCTTCGATTCCAAAGATGTCTTAAGTCTTTTTTCATTCTGAGGAGGCGATTAGCCTACGGGATAAAGCAGTTAAGCTTATAATTTTGAGTTGGGACAACTCGAGTTCAAATCCACCTTATGGAAATAAATAATCCACCTCTATTTGAGATGCCTTCTCCTGAGAAAGGAAACGGGAACCCACTTCAGTATTATTCCCATGAAAGTTACTCCTCCAATATCCACAACACTAATTATTACATAGAGGTCTGAGACAAAAGTACAAAATAAATAGAAGTATGGTGGCTGTGAATAAAGTTGATTGGAGAAAGGGCAGGTTCAGCCAAATAAAAAGCCTTTATATGCTTCTCGACTCCGGAGACGTTTCGAGACAAATTTAATATCTCATCATCAGTCCGACTAAAAATGTACATACAAGAGTAATTAATTTTCGATATATAATAGAAGTTATAAAAAGACACATTGTGGCGAAAAAATATTACATCGAAATGTTGCATAAAGGTGGTCATTAATTATACAGTACATGTACATGTGAATTTATTATAATGAAAACGTCTCGAAGTGTACATGACATAAAAATTTCTCAATATACTCAAACCAGAAATGTCTTTCATTTATATCTAATTCTTATTAATTAATTAATTACCGAAATATCAAAACTTTAAATATTTTATAATTTATTTGTAATAAGAAAATTATATCTAATTCCACTTTGTTTTTAAAACGCCTTGACCTAGGGATTAACCTTTCGATGGTCCCGAAATAAAATTTTATTTGAATAAGAATTAGATATAAATGAAAGACATTTCTGGTTTGAGTATATTGAGAAATTTTTATGTCATGTACACTTCGAGACGTTTTCATTATAATAAATTCACATGTACATGTACTGTATAATTAATGACCACCTTTATGCAACATTTCGATGTAATATTTTTTCGCCACAATGTGTCTTTTTATAACTTCTATTATATATCGAAAATTAATTACTCTTGTATGTACATTTTTAGTCGGACTGATGATGAGATATTAAATTTGTCTCGAAACGTCTCCGGAGTCGAGAAGCATATAAAGGCTTTTTATTTGGCTGAACCT
>JAKCPI010010778.1:0-48303 GCA_023213315.1 Euborellia annulipes
ACTTCTCACGAAGCCTAGTATTAAAAAAAAAAAAAAAAAAAAAAAAAAAAAACTTTCCAAGCGAGACTAAACTATTTTAGGTCACGATCATTTGTTTATTTACTTGCCAAGATTAAAATATATATCCTTGCACACCTAATCAATTCAATATCACGTAATTATAAAACTTTATCATTTTAAAATTTTAATATTTTCGTTAATTGTCAATTCAACTAGAATAAAAAAAAAAAACGTTTTTTTTTTTTTATTCTCAGAAAATCCTTTTGAACGATCAATACTTTTTGTTTTTATCAAACTTATATAAATATTTAATATAATATACTTGACTCTTTTTAAATGAGAAAAAAAAAAAAACTTTTAAATGCTCTCTTAAATAAATAGTGCGTTAAAAAGAGAGAAAAGTTTCTCATTAAAAATAAAATAAATTTAAACAGAGAGAGATGACTTCAACTTTAAATAAATCGGGCGATCAACTTCTCCGATTGTGTACTAACAATTAATAAAATATTTTAAACAATAATAAATAAACAAAACAATAAAAAGCATTATTAAAATGCACAACAATAAGACCGGAAATAAATTCAAAAATCTCAACAATGCAAGATTCTTTTTATAAATAAGTTTTAAACCATTTCATTTTATTTTAATAAATATTAATTAAATAATTGTTTATTATAATATAATTTAATGTAAAAAAAAAATTATTTCTAAAATGCAGATAATCTAGGGATAAATTATTCAGATGATCGTGAAAAATTTAACAGCATAATATTTTTTAATACTACGTGTCTCCAGAAGTACACAGCAGTACTAATTAAGAGGTTACCTTAGGATCAAATTCCATAACAATACGTTTAAGACGTGTTGCTTCACTTCTAGTCAACTAGCTATTCCTCTGATAACCTAGTTAACTATGTCTTTTCACATCTGGTTAATTCATATTATTAAATAAGAGCCCAAGTTAAGGTTAGTTAGCAAAGACGCAAAGTTCTATGAAATTAGGAACCTTGTTTATTTTTTTTTAAAAATTTTTGTTAAAATTAATTTAGGTTTTATTAATTATTTTAATTCTTTTTTTAAATTAATTTTTATTTTTAATATTAATAATTGTTATTAATGATATCTTTTTATTAAGTTGCTAACTTCACAAATCTTTTTTTATATGTCGGTTAGCAATTTTTTTAACTTGAATTCTTGTTTACTATATCGATGATTTGCTATCGGATAAGTTTGCTAGTTGACTAGAAGTGAAGTAATTGGCTCTTAGAGAATTTTTCTAACTTAAAAAAATTTGTAAACAAAAAATAACAAGGCGAATTGTTTTTTCTCAATTCTTTGTTTCTAAGAACATCGACTCCAATAATATTGAAATCTCGTTTGACTTCTTTGTTTTCATTTAGAATCTCGTGTTGTTTAAATTTTATTTTTATTAACACTCACTTTATCTTGATATTTTTTTTTTCTTTAAGCGAACAAATTATATCCTATTGACTTGATTTCCAATAAAGTTTGTTTGTTTTTTTTTTTTTGAAATTTAAACAATCCCTGTTATAATCTGACGATAAAACAAATCGATTGAACCAACTTAAATAGGCAACTTTTAAAATCATTTAATTGTGAGATTTAAATTAATAAATAAAGAAAATTATAATTAATCTAGTTAAATAAACAAATTATTAAATAAATTTTGAATTTTCTAGTGATTTTTTTTTTAATATAAGAAAAAAGCAAGCAAAAAAAGGGGGATGGTTTGTTTGTATATGAAAAAAGATGAATGAAGAACGAAATGGAAACAAATAAATGGAGCGAGAAACGAAAAGAAGAAATATATATTTAAAGAAAAAGGAAATGCTTGAATAGATTCATAAATCTCAATCAAGTGTAAGAAATAGAGAGGGTGTATTAAAAAAAAGAAAAAAAAGGCTAGCTATTCCTGGGAGAAGTCATTTACTAGCTAGCTGTAACGATTAAGAATTCAATACTTTACGTATTTCCAAAAAATAAAGTTGGTAAGCCTGCTTAGTTAGTGGCTATATTAACTATTATTATCATTTAACAATGCATGCTTTTAATTAATTTATTAACAATGTATTTATTTTCAGATTATTAAAATAAACAACACATCTGATAATTATGAAATAAATTTTTTTATTATATTCTAACCGCGTTTTGTGTGTTTAATTCTAATTTTTTTTTTTTATTTAACAAGATGTAACCGCAAGAAAACATTTCAAAGAGATTAAAATATAATTAATCTTTTAAGTAGAAAATATCTGTCAAATATTATAGGGTGAGGAGAATATGAAGAGACAACATCCGTCGTAGCGAGGCGAAAGGATCTTTGACAAGAAGCCAATTGGGAATATTTAAATGACGTTCTTTGTAAAATTGCTAAACTTTTCTAGGTAAGTCAATTTTTTGGTTGTTTTTAGATTTTATACCTTCCTAAGTATATAAATAAATATGGATCTTTTCAAACTTAATTGGAATTTCTTTCCAAGATTTTTATGGGTTATATACGGCCGTAAATGGACCCACCCCCACCGCCCAATAAAATGCAACTGCATTTTCATTTGAAAAATGTTTCTAACGAGTATTAACACATATATATATATAAGAGAAAATAAAATTCTTTTGATTTTAATATAAAAAGTCAAAATCGCTTTTCATTAATGGGCATACATTTCTATTTTTTTTTCCTTTTAATTTGTTTTATTTGTTGTTATTGTATTTAAATTTGTTATTGTATTTAAATTTTATTGTTATTTGTTATTGTATTTAAATTTGTATTGTATTTATTGGACCTAGCCACCGAGGACTGGTAGGGTCGTGAATAAATTTATTTATTTTTTTATAAATACAACCTGTGATGATGGTGGCTAACTTCATAGAGATGTTTATATATGTTGCTAACTTTTTTGCATGTAAAATGCTACTAATTTCACGTAGATGTCCCTTAGAGGTTAGTTCGCATAAGTCGGAGCAAGTGCACAGTAGTCGAAAACAATTGCAGAATAAGCAGTCGAAATGTTGTACAGTATTTATAATAAAACTCTCATAATAATACACACACAAACACAAGCTTTAATAAACAAATACGACTTGGACTACATGCAGCCCTCGGGTTCTACATTCATTAAATCACAAAATTTTACGTTTAGTACTTTGAGGGGGTGGACAAATCAGGATAAAGGAGGTGTTGGACTTTGAGCCAGAGAGCGGGTTTGGTGCGTGCCTCCGTGACGATGCACCAGGGATAAATAAACGTAGGTCATGAATTATTTAAGACTTTTATCTTAAATTAAAAAATAAATTCTAAATACACCGAGACGTTGACGATTTAAATGGGAGGTAACGGGTCAAAATAAAAACCCGGAAGGTATTTAGGATTGGTGTATGCCATAGTGCACACGTTACACCTCACAGGGAAATTACTTCTACGAAAATTGGTTTCTAAATTGACTCTATTTCATCATTTATTGCTTTTTTTTCTAAGAAGAATGTTTAAAAAATCCATATCTATATATAAAATCTTTATCAGAAAGCTGGAAGAAAACGCAGCCAAAATTTTTTTTTAAATATATTTCAACAGCTGACGTTTCGGCTTTGTCAAAGCCATCCTCAGAATGAGAATCATACCTGCTGTTGGTCATCTAATACATAGTTTTTGAATTGTATCAGGTATTAAAATTAATTTAAGATATAACATCAGAGAAAAAAATGTTGATGTTATATCTTAAATTAATTTTAATATCTGATATAATTCAAAAACTATGTATATGATGACCAACAGCAGGTATGATTCTCATTCTGAGGATGGCTTTGACCAAAGCCGAAACGTCAGCTGTTGAAATATATTTTTAAAGAAAAAATTTTGGCTGCGTTTTCTTCCAGCTTTCATTCCTAATACAAATTCCACCAGCCATAAAATACCCTTATACTATAAAATCTTTAATTTTCTGTTAATACAAATTCTATTGGAAGGCCCAGACAGTTTCCTTTATTCTTATACTATCTGTATCAGCCAAAAATATCCATTTGTTATCTGGCTAAGTAATTTAGAGTTAATATTAATTTATTTTTTTGATAAGATCGAATAATTCATTAAAGCATTTAAAAAATTTTGACTGTATAAGCAAATATAAATGCATTTGTGTGTAGGTTGTTGTTCGGACATTAAAGCACTTTGTTAGATTAAAAGCTAATTTTTTAATATGTTATTAATCACTATCACATACGTTTAAAATAAAATTTTGAAGCAGATCTGACGCTGGGTTATCGTGTAATTAATTTTAAAAAAATTGAAATTTAACATGTAGTCTATGGGGAATATCGACGAAACGCACACATATCGAATTATATAGCCACCTCTGCAATAGATACAAAAACAAAAAACTTACATTTTATCAATTCACTTCCGAGGAATACGTTAAACATAAAATCAAAAGTTTCTGACGTGGGCTTTTAAAGATATTTTAACAAGAAAGTCAAAAAATTCTCCAAAATGACAGTCGCCAATATTTAAAAATGAGACTCAGACCAGTCTGGCAACGTCGCATAAAATAATACTCTTTCTCGCTGTCAGTTACATTTTTTTTCCATTTTACGATATTTTTTCTCGCAAATCGTCCATTGTGTTTAAACTGATTTGCATTAATCATTGTAATATATTAAATAAAATAAAATTGAAGGCTTTTAAGATTTAAAATAAACAGCAGATGAATGCAATGTTGCCAGTTCTATATTACGTGAAATACTGCTCAAGTCAAAAGTCATTCATTTATTATTTTTGGTAATTAAATTATTAACTTAATACAATTATAAACTATGATAGGTCACGACTAAATTATAATAAGGAATTTTGGCATTCAAATTTTTAATTTTATAAAAAAAAAGAATTTAGATTCTATTATGACTTACGAGGTACTATCCGAACAACCTTAAATGCACTTGGTCTCTCTAAAATGTAGAGTTGTTTTCTTTAACCATTAGAGTTGGGGGATACTTTTGACTGATACAGATAGTACAAAGTTTTTGAGTTGTGTCTCTAGTGTATTCAACAAACGATATGTGTATATAATAAACATTTCTAGAAAATAATTATATTTATAAAAAAAACAACTATTGCGAGTGCATCTTCTAAGTGCATGTTGCATGCATATTTATGTTATTTTTAAATCCACTCAAAATAATTGTTTTTTTTTTTCTATTTCTAATTATAAAAAAAAAAATAACGATCTCGCCGATAAAATTGCCAAAAAAACGAAAAACTGGTGTAATAGAATAATTATAAATATATATATTCTTTGAGTTTTTAACAAAATGCAAATACGTAATCGACATTTATGTGTGTGCGTGGGTGCATTTGCGTGTTTCTGATAATAATCTCGTCTTGCTATACTAAGCCAGAGATGATAGGTGACTTTAAGACGGCGGGGGGTACCTGTCTCTCGGAGACGGCGGCCATGATTATTGATGTGATGCGTTCGTGTCTCGAGCCGTCGGTCGACTGAGAGGAGCGCATCCTCCCTGGCGGCAAAGGAGCGAAGGGAGATGCGCATGCGCGCTTGCAATGATCAATAGACCGCCGGGCGGGCCTCCCCCACCTTGGAGCTTTCTCCCTTGGCATAGGTCGGTTCTCCACCTACCAACTACCCCTAACCCCTAACCCCCCCCCACCCTCACCACCCTAAACACATTCACTTTTCAAAAATTGAAATTTTTGTTCCATCTTCCTGGTAATGCAAAATTCCAACTTCTGGAGCGGCTTCTTCACCCCCGGCCTGCCCCAAGTGCCGCAATTTTTTAGTCAATTCCTTTCAGGTAATTAATAAAAAAATACATATCTGGCTTATAAAAAAATATCACTATTTTTTATCTCTTAAGAAAGTATATTAAGTGGCGGAGTGTCCGTCTGTCTGTCTTTATCCAATCCAAAACCCGTCCCCGATCTCTCTAATGGTACGTGTACATTGGGGAGCAAAATCTAGCTAGATTTAATTTACTCTAGCTAGACAAATCTAATTGGGTGTGTACACTGGAGAGATTTCAGCTCTAGCTAGAGCACCGTAGAGAAGACCTAGAGTCAAGTCTAGCTAGAGAACTCTCTTGGGTGTGTATACTATAGACTTTTGCAGTCGTATATTTTCTCTAGCTATACTCCAGTTATCTCACATAATTTATTTGTATAACTTGCAGCTTACGGACCGTTTAGGTACCTTCCAGTGGCTTAGCTAGGGGGTACAGCCAGGGGAGTGAAAAGATTTGATATTATTATTATGGAAAAACTTATATTGGAAAGGTTCGCACAACCCCTTCCATGCATACTTATTAAAATTTAATACAGTATATTTCTTTTCTATTAAATTCATTAAAATTATTAATATTTTATTTCGACAAAACTTTTCAATTATAAATATTTTAAATTATATATTATTACAAATTTAAAAATTAAATTTCAAAATAATTATTATATTATTAAATAAAATATAATAATTGAATCTTTTAATTATTGATATGATTGAAAAATAAAATTAATAATGAAATAATATTAATTATGAGGAAAAGAAATAAACACGAACAGCGAATAAACAAGAAACGAAGGGTGTTAGAAGTTAGGTTAGAAAGACAGAAATATTTACTGATCTTTTGAAAGAAATTCATAATGACGACTTCAAAACATTTAAGGTATGTGCCCTAAAGACTATGATCGTTTAGTAAAGAAGATAGAACCAATAATAAGGTAAAAAAACACTCAATTCAGATTGTCAAAAGCAGCTAGAGCAACTGCTCTATTTAATCAGTCAAATAGAGCGAGATCTCTCTAGAGACAAAGTTTCGGAGGTGTGTCCACTGATACTCTAGCTAGATTTTGTCAATCTCGCTAGACCTTAGACTTAATCTAGCTAGAGTGCTCTCAATGGTGTGTCCATTAGTAGAGAGAGTCTCATATAGCCCTAGCTAGAGTAAATCTAGCAAAAAAATCTCCAGTGTACACGTACCTTAAGAAAAAAAACTTGTTTGATTATCAGATATGAATAAGATCATAGAAGAAGAGTATCTTCACTACTCTCTTCTACAGGTATTACCATGGTCAATGCTCTGCCGAATTAAAATCAATTATCCCACCCAATGCAACATATTCACGGAACACAAAGAGGCATCGTCCCAGCATCCCTATGCTGTTCAGATCACGACTAACAGAACAAATCAATTTCATTCTTCCTTTGTCCCCATGACCTCCCGTGATTGGAGCAAGCTCCCTGCGTCTATCTTCCCCAAAACCTACAATCTTCAGACTTTCAAGTCTAACCTCAACAGGCATCTTCTCAGTTCCCGCAGTTGAGTTTCCCTTTATGCTTCTCCTTTTGTTTTTATTTTCTTCCTGGCTGCATGTGACTATTGGTCATTATAGGTCTTCGGACCTTATGCACCCATTCCAAAAAAAAAGATGGCAGTCAGGAAAGAAATCAATCTAATTTTATTACGATTGCCGACGTTTCGGACGCAAATCGCGCCCTTTCTAAGGACAATCGATATCTAATTTCTTTCCTGGCTGCCATCCTACTCATATCTGCTAATAGTTCAGCCACCATCTCAATATTGTTTGATTATTATTATTATTTGAAATTCCTATCGGGATCTCCGTTTATTTACCCAGCATCCCTATGCTGTTCGGATCATGACTAACAGAACTAGTCAATTCCAGTCTTCTTTTGTCCTGTGATTGGAACAAGCTCCCTGCGTCTATCTTCCCCAAAACATACAATCTTCAGACTTTCAAGTCTAATCTCAACAGGCATATTCTCAGTTCCTGCAGTTGAGTTCCCCTTTTATGCTTCTCCTTTTGTTTTTATTTTCTTCCTGGCTGCATGTGACCAGTGGTCATTATAGGTCTTTGGACCTTATGCACCCATTCCAAAAAAGGTGCTTTCGTGCACGCAGACACACACCTCAAACCCAACCTGCCTCTGGCCTTAGCCATCTACCGGTACCCCATGAAGTTACATCTAACTCCTCCTGCTTACAATTCTAGTTAATGAGCTTATTTCTGGTTCCACCCGACTCCTTTTATCCAACGTCTTCTATGCTAGGGAGAATGTCCTAGAATGAGGAGGGACTTCCTCAGCACCGTCTCCTTTCGAAGAATGCATCACTGAGAGGGGCGTCCCTTCCACAGGACGGGATGTCACAGCAACCAAGGTCTTTAAAATACACAGGTTGACCAAAAACTAGTAAACAAACAATTTCCCGGTCACAGTTTTTGATTGGTCCACGTCATGACGCTCCTCCTTGCTTGTATTTTTCTATTTGGCAGCGATGTTGACTGCACATAACCTAGTTCACATTCATTTTGTTTTGTTTGCAAATTGTATAGTTTCGGACTAAACTAATTTAGACCCTAGTATTTACACTGCTTTATTAATAATATGCTGTATATAAATATTTATAAATGGTTTGTCCCGAAAGATATTTTACAAAAGGAGGAGCTCCATGACGTCACTCTCTTGGAATGGAAAAAATGTAAACAAACCGAGTTTGACTCCCCCCCTGACAGCAACTCCCTCTCCTCGTAGAGTTGCCTGAGGGCTATTGTGGTGAGATCCAATATTCTCCAATCCAGGGCCTGCTTGAGGATTTGTTTACATTAAATAAATATTTTTATTTAATGAGAAAATCCCGCATGCCCAGGATTTGAACACGGTCTTTGTAGAAGCCGACACCCTGGCCCATTACCCCAGTGAGCCCCCTTAAAAGAATCTTGATTGTAGAAATCCTTTAATTAATAGTGTTTATTTTTTTACTTATAATTATTGTATATTCGAAGAATTATTTTTATAATCGACTTAAAATAAAGCCTCTGTCATCATATGAAGCCCTATCCTGGCTGGTAGTCAGGAAGTCCTTTGCTGATTGTAGCTCTTTTTTTTTAATTTTGTCTCAAGTCAAATGATGAAAGCCCCTCTTAAAAGACACAAAAATCACTTTGCCTTTTATATATTCGTATTTCTCGAAATTTTCTTTAATGATTTTAATTAAAATTTATAAATCAATTATTTTTTAAGAACTCTTTAAAATGTATATACTCCCAAGCACATTTTACTTTATAGGAACAAATCTGATATGACTGATCACAGAGCACACAACTTTCTCTTACTTTCGGGTGTGTTGTCACACCAGATTTATGCGGGAACATTGAATTTAATTTCCCACAATACAGTACATTTGATTTCGAGATGTAAAATTTATAACGGACAAATATTTATATTTTGTTACCATGGCAACCTCCTATCTTTCCTTTTGAAGTACAGAGTAAAGTGGTCTTTATAAGATTTCAAGGGCAAAATGAGAATATACATTTTAAAGAGCATCTAAAATAATTGATTTTTGAATTTTAATCAAAATCGCTGGAGCGAATTTAAAGAAAATCAAAAAAAACATAAAAAGTACATTACAGGAGTGTGTTCACTTCAAACGGATTCTTTCCACAACAATATCTAACTGCAAGAATCAATTTCAAAATAACCAAAACTATTGCCCAGATTAGGGTTGCCAATAAATATCTTTTGGTCCTATCTGCCGGTAACAGCCTGGTAAGAATTGGCCAGCGAGTCAATTGCTTATTCTGCAATCTCCAGAGGCCGGAGACTCTGCTGCACATAATTAGTGAATGTCCGGTCCAGGGGGGGGTGACACGAAGCGGTTTTTCGTGATACACAGTTTGTGTTTCAAATCAGCCCCGTATCTTGGCGTTACTGTCGCATGTTTGGTCTGTGACGTCAGTAAAAGGGGTGGAGATTAAAATTCAAACTTGTCACATGGTTTAGAAACCGTTGCAAGTGTATTTTTGACAAGTGTTCCAAACATCGTTTGCAATATTTTATTTAATGTGATAACTATTTGTGATAAATTACGAGAATGGTAAGTCCATCTTAATTATTATTCAAATATTATTATATTGTTTGCAAAAAACTAAATGTATTAAAAACTATATTTGCATGAGAGAATGTGCAATTGTATAATTAGCTCGTTTATTAAGAGCCAAGCCTAACCTCATTGACATGGTTGTTTAAACTTCATTTAGCATGACTTAAGAAATAGAATTTGTTTATAATAATTAAATAAATCATTACTTTATTTTGAAATCAAGATATTGCAATTTTATAACTTGATTTTAACTAAAATATTTTAATTAAAGATTAGAAATAATGGTTTTAGAGCAACAAAATTTGATTTAGTTTGTATCATTTACCAATATTTAAATAGAGAAGCATAGCTTCGTGTTTTTAATTTCTGCTGTAATTGATTAACATTTTTTATTTATCCTAATAAAATTTGACAATCTTGCGACTCAATTTCGTTTAACCTTTTTATAGTTAACTTAGTATTCCAACTAAATTAAATAATAAAATAATTAAATAAATCATTACTTTATTTTGAAATCAAGATATTGCAATTTTATAACTTGATTTTAACTAAAATATTTTAATTAAAGATTAGAAATAATGGTTTTAGAGCAACAAAATTTGATTTAGTTTGTATCATTTACCAATATTTAAATAGAGAAGCATAGCTTCGTGTTTTTAATTTCTGCTGTAATTGATTAACATTTTTTATTTATCCTAATAAAATTTGACAATCTTGCGACTCAATTTCGTTTAACCTTTTTATAGTTAACTTAGTATTCCAACTAAATTAAATAATAAAAATAATTAAATAAATCATTACTTTATTTTGAAATCAAGATATTGCAATTTTATAACTTGATTTTAACTAAAATATTTTAATTAAAGATTAGAAATAATGGTTTTAGAGCAACAAAATTTGATTTAGTTTGTATCATTTACCAATATTTAAATAGAGAAGCATAGCTTCGTGTTTTTTAATTTCTGCTGTAATTGATTAACATTTTTTATTTATCCTAATAAAATTTGACAATCTTGCGACTCAATTCGTTTAACCTTTTTATAGTTAACTTAGTATTCCAACTAAATTAAATAATAAAATAATTAAATAAATCATTACTTTATTTTGAAATCAAGATATTGCAATTTTATAACTTGATTTTAACTAAAATATTTTAATTAAAGATTAGAAATAATGGTTTTAGAGCAACAAAATTTGATTTAGTTTGTATCATTTACCAATATTTAAATAGAGAAGCATAGCTTCATGTTTTTAATTTCTGCTGTAATTGATTAACATTTTTTATTTATCCTAATAAAATTTGACAATCTTGCGACTCAATTTCGTTTAACCTTTTTATAGTTAACTTAGTATTCCAACTAAATTAAATAATAAATTACTATACATGTAAATATATTATACAGTAAATAGAAATTGGCTTAAGATCACCTTATATATATATATATATATATATAATATATGTAATTTAATAGTAATTTCAATTTTTTATTTCAGATAAACCAGCCTAGAAGACAAGGAAACACGCCAAATCCTCCATAAAAAAATTTCAAATATTGAATCAATTTTTTCACCAACAGTCGTAAACTTTGTTAAAATAATTTTGTAATATACGTATATTTTTTACATGCAAAAATACTTGTTTTATTTTATTTCATTATAAAATATATATAAATAAGCCTATCCCATTATATCCTAATTTTCTATAATTGTATTATATAGCTTTAAGTTTTTGCCCTAAGATTCCGAAAATATTTAAAAACAAAAATAATATGAATCAAAGTTCTATCAATATATGAATATACTTTATATATAATTCCAAACAAATATTTTAATCGCTACTACCCCCACTTTTTTGCTTTTTAGTTCGAATCAGCTCCGTCAGGTTCGCTAAAAATCGTGTATCTCGAATTTCTATAGCGTTGACAAGTCTGATAGAGTAGATGGTCTGTGGTTTACACCTGAAGGTATACACTTCATTCCCTGTACACTTCTCCTGGCAACCAACGCCCAAACATAAAACCACGTGTTGTTATGTTATGTTTATTTTTGTTATGTTTATAATTGTTTAAATTAAATTCCTTGTTAATCGTTTAACGCATTTCGTTTCTTTTTCCATTAAATGAAATTCCAATAATTTGTGTTCAACACACAACACCCCCACACTACCTTTCACTCGAAAAACACGTCGGAGCTTCTCTCTGCAATTGACCTTTTCCTACAATTATCCATATTTAAGAAAGCTTCATTAAGAATACAATAGAGTGCATAATCGACTACAGTTCCTGAAACAAATCTCTGATGAAGGATTGCTGTTAATGCAGCCGAAAAAATACGCATTATAAAACTAACCAGAAGGTCTTTGTCGACATCTAAGGCCATTTAGACCCCATCCATATTTATTTCAAATGATTTGTAGTCAAATAAAATGAAATAAATTTTTCTCGCAAACCCGGGACCCCATCTCGAGAAGCTAATGTCTTCTCTCTGAACCACGGAGTCACGGTCGAATTTACTCCAAAAAATCTCATTAGCTATTTACTTTTTCCTTCAATTTGCATATGTTGGAAGCTGTGAATATTCGTTGATCTTGGTTGAGGGAGAGCCTGAGGATCCTGGCTATGATTCCCGGGGGCATGGGGCGTTTGGAATTAGGAAAGTTCATATTTTATCCATTTTTAAAGAAAAAAAATCAATCTTGAAAACAAATATATCTATGGTCAACATCTTCTCTATCCATATAAATTACCAAAATTGGAAAGTTTAAATTTATATATATGAGCAATTATAAAATAATAATTGTGAGTTTTAATTATTCAATTGTTAATTTTATTTACCTACATCTATATTTTATTTTAATACTTTTGCTATTTTATCCAAGACAAAGGAGGAATGCTCCTGGAATCCTTTGCGACCGACGTATGCCGATTTATTTGAAGTCGGCAATCTACCGGACGGTTGCTCTGTATTCGACCGAGACATGTGCCTCCACGAAGAGAAGCGAATCGGCACTGCATGTGATGGAGATCCGGATGGCCAGGTGGTCCCTTGGTGTCACCAGACTTGACCGCATCCCCAATGATACCATTAGGAGCAGGTTTGGCATAGCGCCAATCAGTGACAAGTTGCGCGAATGGCGTCTCCGCTGATTTGGACATGTCGTACGCCAAGAGAACAGTGGCGTGGCGAGGACGGCGTACGATATGGGGCTCCTCGGACGACAACGAAGAGGAGCACCTTCATCGAGTCAAGAGAGACATGACCGAGCTTGGCCTGTCGGAGACAACAGCATTGGATAGGGGGGATTGAAGGGGAAGAATAAGGTCCGCCGACCCCGCACCGCGGGTATAATCAGGCAAGGACAGAAGAAGAAGAAGAAGCTATTTTATCAAAGACAAATTCTGTCTCTCTATTTGAAACATATACAATATTTGTGTGGTATTTGCAAAGTTTTGCACCTTCATTGCCTATTTATTATTTTTCTTTAAGAGAACATTGAAATAAATTACCTCTTTTCATTCAGAGAATGAATTATTAAAAAAAAGGAAATTATTTTTAAATTCATGCTTTGTTTCAAAAAGGAAATGATATAGCCAGTAATAATCTCCTTGCTCCTCACTCACACACACAGACAAGATTATATATGGGGCATTCCACGCCAACTCGACCACTTCTGAACCCGACCATTTTTGATTTGGCTGAAACTTTGTCATCTTTTTGTACCCTATTCAAAACGTGTTTGAGAATTTTTTCAGATTTTACGACCCAGCCAAAAAAAAGTTATAGCATTTTCAAAAAACATCGACTTTTTTTTTTTAAATAACCGTAAAACTGTCAAAAATTAACTTATCGGGACGAATTTTTTTTTGAAATTTTTGTCTTTAAATGTACTTTTCAGAAAAAAATATGACAAAATTTTACAGATTCATCTTGAACGTTTTTTTTGACATTGTCGTAAAAAAACAAAAATTTCGGGATGAATGACACTTTTTTTTTAATTTTTTTTTTTTATAAAAAACTTTGATTTTTTCTACAAATTCTCTGATAATTTCAGAGTGGGATTATTTCGCGTTCTATTTTTTTTTTATTTTTGAAAAAAAAATTTTTTTTTTCTCCGCTTATTTATCATGATGGTGCTCTTAAATTCTTCCAGGACTGCCCGAGATTCTAGAAAATTGAAGAAAAATAATAATAATAATAGTTAGGGGTGATGAAAGTCGAGAAAATTCCATTTATCCTGAAAAAATTAGAAATTACTTGTGTATTCAACTACTGAAGAATTTGAAGCGTCAAGTAAAATCTTAGAAACATGGGCGTAACTAGGGGGGTGCCGGGGGGCCTGGCCCCCTCCAGAAAGCTCCTTGCCCCAAGAAAAATTAAAGGGGGGGCCATGGGACCAGCCATCTTCCAGTGGGCCTGGAAAGCCCCATATTTTTTCAATTTTTCTTCGGGCAAGGAGCTTTCTGGGGAGGGCCAGGCCCCCCGGCACCCCCCTAGTTACGCCCATGTTTCTAAGATTTTACTTGACGCTTCAAATTCTTCAGTAGTTGAATACACAAGTAATTTCTAATTTTTTCAGGATAAATGGAATTTTCTCGATTTTCATCACCCCTAACTATTATTATTATTATTTTTCTTCAATTTTCTAGAATCTCAGTCAATCCTGGAAGAATTTAAGAGCACCATCATGATAAATAAGCGGAGAAAAAAAATTTTTTTTTTCAAAAATAAAAAAAAAATAGAACGCGAAATAATCCCACTCTGAAATTATCAGAGAATTTGTAGAAAAAATCAAAGTTTTTTATAAAAAAAAAAAATTAAAAAAAAAGTGTCATTCATCCCGAAATTTTTGTTTTTTTACGAAAATGTCAAAAAAAACGTTCAAGATGAATCTGTAAAATTTTGTCATATTTTTTTCTGAAAAGTACATTTAAAGACAAAAATTTCAAAAAAAAATTTCGTCCCGATAAGTTAATTTTTGACAGTTTTACGGTTATTTAAAAAAAAAAATCGATGTTTTTTGAAAATGCTATAACTTTTTTTTGGCTGGGTCGTAAAATCTGAAAAAATTCTCAAACACGTTTTCAATAGGGTACAAAAAGATGACAAAGTTTCAGCCAAATCAAAAATGGTCGGGTTCAGAAGTGGTCGAGTTGGCGTGGAATGCCCCATATATATAATCGACCCGTCCACACGTAGCACGCAGGATCCTCGCTTTTAATCCCACAATTCTTTCATTTGGTCAGTAAATATCGATATTTTGTCGTTATTGGAATGAATGAACTTTTCGGCAATTCTTTCTAGGGATATATCTGTTAGAAATATCCTTACACATAGGGGAGAGGGCGGGACATTGGGACAGTACAAATAAAATTAGCTGTGTATAGTTTGGCTTTCAATATTATTGATCATATAATGTTATGTTGTTGAGACTGATAAATGCACTATCTATTGCCATAGGCTTAGCGCTTATTCACCAATAGATGAATTAGATTTTTGCAATTTTCCAAAAAATCCAAATTGTCCCAATGTACCTCTTGGGTGAGGTAGATTTGGACAGTGAAGAGGCAGATGTGGACAAAAACAATTTGTTTTGTTCTAAAAAAATAATTTGGTGAATAAAGGTGGCACAATCTAACACAGTGGTTCCCCAACCCTTTCTGGAAGCTGACTAACACCTATCGCCCCCCCTTTTCATTTTCATTGTATGTCTAATTTTAATCTAAAGTGTAAATAATAATGCAGTTTTATTATTTTAAACAATTTTGTTACCGTAGATATCAGTAGCGTAGCCAGGATTTCTGCTTGGGGGGGGGGGGGCCCAAAAGTTTTATGAACCCCCCCCCCCCCCTTCTCCAAGAAACTTAAAGTGGAGAAATTTTTTTTAGATAATATAATAATTATAAATAAAAAAAAAATAAAAAAAATTTTTTTTTCTTGAAATAAAAAATAATTTTAATACAAAATTCGCAAATATTAGAGATTTTTTCAATTATTTATAAGTTTTTTTGTTAGATTTTAGAATTTATGAGAGTTAATAAAATAATTATTTAAAAAAAAAAAAAATCATTAGGGAAAACAATAGGTATTTTTTTGTTTTGGAGAAGGCTTTGGGGGGAGGGCGGCCCCCCTGGCCCCCCTGAATACGCCACTGGTAGATATATAAAAACAGCCAACGCAGTTTTATCTGTTCACTCTTAACTGTTGTAGTAACTGTTGTACAGTAGCACCAAAAACACATGATTTGAAATTTTGTCGCTTAGGTGGTTTCTGAAATAAACGATTCACTTAAAAAAAGAGAAAAAAAAAATACAAATTAAAATCAATTAGTAAGATTACAATATCAATCAATATATCAGGTCGGATATATTCCACAATCAGGACTGCAGACAGGGGAGGCAAGGGGGGGGGCTATATCCCCGGGCCCGGGCCCATTGCGTTCCCACCTTAAAATTCTAATAAAAAATAATTTTCATGGTTAAAATTTCAATTAAAAAAAATCATTTTCTTGAATTTTTTTTTCCTCAGGGGGCCCGGGCCTTTTAATCTCAAATCAATCTTTTTCACGACTCAGGATAGCTAATAAAAATATACGGTAATAAAAAAAAAACGTTTTTAAAAAAATGCTTTTATTTAAATCGAACTAAAAAGAGATAAATAATTTAATTCAATTGTTCTTGTTAAAATTGTTGAATATTTATAACTTAAAATAAAAGCGTGGGGCGCTTCGAAGTTATTCCGAGGCTATAGACAATTCCTTAAGCTATTAATGAGCGCCCCACGCTTTTATTTTAAGTTATAAATATTCAACAATTTTAACAAGAACAATTAAATTATTTATCTCTTTTTAGTTCGATTTAAATAAAAGCATTTTTTTTTAAAAGTTTTTTTTTTATTATATTTTTATTTTAATCTTTTTAGTCTTTTTTATTATTATAGAGTATTAAGAAAGCGTGAGGCATCAAATAAAGTACCACATTAGTTTGGTATATTTTGGTAAAACCCAACTGATGATTAGCGTCATCAAAAATGACCCTTAAATATCAAATTTCCCACCTCTAGCTCATCGGAAAGTCTTTTGAAATTAGATTAATACGCGAGAGGTTTCAAATAAAGTACCACATTAGTTTGGTATATTTTGGTAAGTAGCCCCGGGGCCCGTCAAGTCTGTCTGCGGCCCTGTCCACAATATAATATCTTAAATATTATATATAATTTCTTATTTATTAGTGTCCACATGTGCCTCTCGCTAGATGTCCCAATCTACCTCAATCATGTTTATAAACAAAATGAGGCTATACAAATAGCTAAAATAAACAATTACATCTGCATGTACCGAAATAGTAAGAATAAACAAGTCTACTTATCTCTAATATTTCAACTGTCTTAATTCAAACGTTCATATGAAAAATAATCGACCTCAAACGATTTCCGATTTTTTTACAACGCAGGACAAATATGATGTAGCAACGTGTAACTAGCTATGGCGTAGCTTGACGCTGTTAAAATTTTTCTATAATAAAATGGGCACTTAATGCACCCTAATGGTCAAAGAGTACAATCTAACTTTACATTTAGTAGCGCTAAAATTCGAATGTCCCAATGTGCCTCGTGTCCCAATGTCCCGCCCTCTCCCCTACATACCGTATAATTTGTCTTTGTAAACATTGAGCTCTTTTCATTATTTTTCATTCTCATTAGGCTTAATTGTAAGATTAAGTCGAATAAAAATGAAAAATGATAGTTTTATCTTCATTTGCACCTTCGAATCTTTCTTTTATTGATTCCCAAAGCATTTTTCCTTCTTTCCATAGCTTGCTCCACTGTCAGGTTACTTTAATTTTAAACAGCCAAGTAGTTTGTCTCCACGAAATGAAACTCTGTTGGGGAATGTTCGGTTTCAATGAAATATAGCGATCATCAGCCCATTTATCGATCTGAAAGCATTGTACAGTTAGAAAATAAAAATAAAAATTATTTAAATATTTACAAACAATAAATTAATATAACTGATACATACAGTGTGAACTCAAATGACAAAGCATTGAGTCATATTGAGGAGTTGTCAGTAGATGTGTATTATACATAAATTATTTGTATAAAATGCAAAGCAATTCAATCAGCGTATACGATGCGCAAAGTGTGAGATACAAAATTGTTTTGATTAACCAATACACATCTACTGACAACTCCGCGATATGACTCAATGCTTTGTCCTTTGAGATCACACTCTCGATAAATGGACTGATGATGGGTATATTTCATTAAAACCGAAACTGTTTCTTCAAAAGAGAGTATCATTTCGCGGAAGGTTACTTCCTGGCTGCCCGCTTCTTTAGGCTCTTATTATTAATTAATATGATATTTTGTATAGGAAAATTTTCACGGCGCCCCAAGAGAACAGTCGCGTCGCCTTAGAGCGCCGCGGCGCACAGTTTGGGAAAGACTGCTTTAGAAAATAGAAATGCTTCCATTTTCATGCACCATATTGGAAAATTATTAGCCGTTAACTGCTAATTTACTAGTTCCATTTTTTAATGATTTTCTTTAATAATCACGCTCTTCTAGCAACTGTTCGGGGAAATTATAAAATAAAAACGTTTTTTTTATTTTTTGTCTCATATTATTCCTCTATAAGTTAATTAATAAATATTGTTCTAACATTAAAACCGTGTTTATTTTATAAATCTCGCCATCAATAGATATCTTGGTTGGGTCACACATAAAGACAACAAAGTCGATCTGGCAAATGTTGTTGGAGACCGTGGGGCGGGCCGTCCCATCTGGTGTCGGTTTTTAACGCGTTTCAAAGGTGCCGAGCGCGCCAGTTGAGACAAACGATAGTACTATTTTGTATGTTTGTTGCGTTCCGAGCGATGGATAGCAAAAGTTGACGTAAATTAATACAACTTTATGGTACAAAAGAACTGCTGTCGAATAGCAAAAGTTCTTCCTATCACAATACAATCAGTTGCTTGGAGAGAAATGAGTTGTGAAATGGGAGGTCCTGTGCCAGAATTGAAGAAAAAATGACTCTTCTCTTGTCATATATATATATACTCAGGATAGGTGAGAAGAAGAAGAAAATTCGCAGCTAGTTATATTTTATTATTTTAAAAACAATGAAATATAACTAGCTGCGAATTTTCTTCTTCTTCTCACCTATCCTGATTGAACTACCAGCTATAAGCCCTACGTATCTATATATATACTCTTCCATCCACCAACGCGCTGCTCATTTCTGTTTTTTTCTTGTATATAATACTGTGAATAACTATAAGAGCTGCTGCTTTTCAAACTCGACTGACCTGCAGGTTCTACGATCAAACACTGGAACAGCTGCCACGCGCACTCAGTGGATACAGTTCAAATATTAGGAACGCGCTCTCGACGCGGACATTCGTGGCACGCGTGTCCGGAGCTCCTAGTGGATACACGGCTTAATTGTATTGTAACAATTAATTATTATTTAAATGTAACTGCATGTCTGTGTCTCTCAGGGCCGGAACTACGAGATTTTTTAGGGAGGGCAAAATTTAATTTGCCGCCCCCTCCTTAAAATTTTCTATACAAAAATCATATCATTTTACCTTTTTTTAAGTAAATCTTTCTTTAATTGCCGCCCCCTGATATCTGCCGCCCGGGGCCTGCACCCACTCCCCCTCTAGATCCGGCCCTGGTGTCTCTGTATCAGGCCTAAAATTAAACAAAAAAAAAACAATGAATTTATCACATGTGGGACAAACACGAGAAACAATTTTCTTTTTTTTTTGTATTTAGTCATTTTGTTAACATCTTAATTCAAATACTTAAAAACAACGTCCCCTATTAATAATGTTGTGTGCCGTGCCACGAGTCACTCCAGATAATTCGTATTCTCGATAATATGTACCTAATAATCCAAACCCCGACCATCGGGATTCAACTTTATTAGAAATATTATTAAGAAGAGAGAATATATTGTTTTATTTTAATTTTATTTAATAAAACAAATTCTCGATATATCTCGACACAAAAATCTGATGTGACAAGCACCATGGGCGTACCCAGGATCAAATCTAGGGGGGTCTTGTCAGATCATGGTCGTCCAGGGGGGGGGCAGTGGCGGATTAATGCAATTTTGTCGGAAGGGGGCGGTTTTTTTTATTTTTTACTTTCTCTTACCTATGTGTATATGTAATATATATATAGAGAGAAAGTATTGGATTCATGTCAAAAATTCGATGTCGAGATTTTGATGGATCTTCACGTTTTGAGGTCCCCTGAATCCAAAAAAGTGATTTTCGCGACATGGTCTGTCTGTGTGTGTGTCTGTCTGTGTGTCTGTGAACAAGATATCTCAAGAACGAAAAGACCTAGGAGGTTGAAATTTTATATTTAAGTTAGGCACCCCCATGGGACGTGACACGAAGCTTTTGAACAAAATCGACCAAAGAGTACTAGTACTTTACTGATGCACTTTTTCAATTATTTCTCAAAATTCGCTCCAACGATTTTTTTTTAAATTCAAAAATCAATTATTTTTTAGATGCTCTTTAAAATGTATATTCTCATTTTGCCATTGAAATATTCTGAAGACCACTTTACTCTTGTACTCCATAGAAAAGATAGGAGATCTCCAATGGTTGCTATGGTAACAAAATATAAATATTTTCCCAAACTTATAAATTTTACATCTTGAATTCAAATGTACCCTACTGTCGGTAACTAAATATATCTCAACACAAAAAATCTGGTGTGACAAGCACAGTTCACAACTTTCGATTACCGAAGGTAAGAGAAAGTTGTGTGCTGTGCGACCAGTCACACCAGATTTTTTTTATTTAAGGACTTTGTCGGCATCTATGGCCATTTATACCCCTTCTCCTATTTATTTAAATTGATTGGTAACAAATTCAATTGAAATTAAAGCCCGGAAATCATAATTTCTTTATATTACTAGTTTTTATAACATTGTGAATTTCTTCTCGGGGGGGGGGGGGACGATCGCCCCCCCCTTTAATCCGCCCCCTGGGCGGGGCAGATCATGGTCGTCCAGATTGTGACATAGCTTTTTTTTATATAGAGAGGAAAAGCCTTAGAATTAAAGGCCTAAAAACCCTCGAGTCCTAACAAAAAAAAAAAATCATTCACCGTCGCCATCCACCAATTTTGTTTCGTTTCATCACTTAATAAACATTTAATTTTTTTTTTTTTTTTGCTTCTGGAGGGGGGGGCAGCTGCCTCCTCTTGCCCCCCGCTGGGTACGCCCATGACAAGCACAGTACACAACTTTCGATTATCGAAGGTAAGAGAAATTTGTGTGCTGTGCGACCAGTCACACCAGTTTACCCCAGATTTTTTTATTAAATCTAGTAAAAATAATATATGAGTGAAATTAGTCATTATAAATGCTTTGATTGTTGCTGGCCGCTCACAGCGCCAATGACGTCATTCCTCCCGGCAAGTTGACCAATCAGTCTAGAGTGGATCGTCGAGTTTTGAACCACGCGAATTCGGTAGTGCGAAATATATTGGGAATTTTTATTTATAAAGTGCATAATTTGTGTTTAAGTGATTGATTAATATCTTCGGGATGTGTTATGTGTTTAATAACTGTTTGAAAATACCAAATGGAGATGAGTTTTGGGAAATATCAAATGGATTTGCGAATGGCGTGGAATCACATCGGTGAGTTGAGATGAGATCCTTTTTATTTAAGCAAATGGTCAAAAAGATGGCGAGGTCTGTTTGATCGATATTCGATTAAATTTTATTTTTACTAAGATCTAAAATTATTTGACTAGATTTTTTTCATTTTTTTTTAAATATGCAATTGCTTTGTTTTGATAAGCCATTTATATTTATTTAGAATCATTCTCTCTCACATGCATATACTGATTTTCAGATTTCTTAATTCATTGAGACCCATCACTTTGGGCAAAGAATATAAAACAAATACAAGACACACACACACACACACACACGCGGGAGTTTACACCCACACAACCGTGAGCTTTCGCGCGCCCGCGTTCACACACATACACACTCACACATTAATACGCGCGCGCTTTCCATCTCCCGCGCTCATGCACATACACACAGACAGACACCCACACCAACATGGGCCTTCGCGCGTCGCGCTCGCATACATAGGCTCTCACAGACACACATATACAGTGACAACGCTTTTTTCTCAGAAGGTTGGGGGGAGGGGGCGTGAAGGGGGCAAACTTATCAATAGGGAGGGGGCGATATACATGGGCGTAGCCAGGGGGCCATTGCCCCCCCCCCCCCCTGGCTTGTCCTAAAAGTTAAAAAACAAAAACAAATATATATTTTTCCCATTGAGAATTTTTTTTTTAACGCCCCAATCCACTACATTAATTTAATTTTTTTTTTTTGTATTTATATAAATAATTAATAATCTATGTATATATTAATTGCAACCCCCTCTCTCGCTCTAACGAGAGGTTGCCCCCCCTAACAAGATGTCTGGCTACGCCCATGGCGATATATACCCTATCCACAGAGAAACAAAAAAAAATCTGGTGTGAATGGTCGCACCAGATTTTTTTGTGTTGGGATATATTTAGTTCCCGACAGTACGGAACATTTGAATTCAGATGTAAACTTTATAAGTATGGGAAAATGTTTATATTTTGTTACCATGGCAACCATTTCTCCTATCTTTTCTATGGAGTACAAGAGATCTTCAGAAGATTTCAATGTCAAAATGAGAATATACATTTTAAAGAGCATATAAAAAATAATTGATTTTTGAATTTAAAAAAAATCGGAGCGAATTTTGAGGAAATTGAAAAAAACTGAAAAAGTACATCAGTAAAGTTATAGTACTCTTTCGCCGATTTTGACTAAAGGCTTATTTTCACCCCCCTAGGGGGATGCCAAACTTCCAACCTCCTAGCTTAATCCCTCCATGCTTTAAATTGAACACAGACCGACAGATCATGTCGCAAAAAACCACTTTTTTTGGATTCAGGGGACCTCAAATCGTGTATATCCATCAAAATCTCGACATCAATTTTTGACATTAATCCAATACTTTCTCTCTCTATATATTAACATATATAGAGGTAAGAGAAAGTAAAAATCTTTCCCAATCAGGCAATAGATGTTGTCACGTTAAAATACAACGGCTGTGTAGACAACACAGCCAACATCGATTTTTTTTGTGGGATAGGCAAGGACTTCTCTCTATACACAGAAAAACGGTTAATCCTTCCAGGAAGAATTTTCAAAGATTATTGCTTCAAAATCACTTTCAGAGCAAACGCTTGTGCTCTTCAATCTTATCTTTCTTTTTTTTTTTAACTCAAAAATAAAAGCAATCAAAAACATACTCGGCACTGGAATAGCCATCTCTTGCACCCTATATATTTTCCCCAAAAGGGTTGGAAATCAAAGGTTCAATTAAAAGGACCAAGCTGTGAGAGAACGTGACCTAAATGAGGGGCTGTTATTGCCCTCGAGTCGATTGGCTGCTCATGATGCTTTAATGACCCTCTAAGGTCTCTTTGCTTCTCATGGTCATTTAAAGTTTGACAGAGGTCATATCCCTTCTCATTGATTAATTAAAATTCCAAGACATTTTACTTTATACTTTCTCTTACCTCTATATATGTTAATATATATAGAGAGAAAGTATTGGATTCATGTCAAAAAGTCGATGTCGATTGATGGATATACACGTTTTTGAGGTCCCCTGAATCCAAAAAGTGGTTTTCGCGACATGGTCTGTCTGTCTGTGTGTGCGTAAAATATTTCAAGAACGAAAAGAGCAAGGAGGTTGAAATTTTATATTTAAGTTAGGCACCTCCCTGGCACTTGACACGTACCTTTTCAACAAAATTCGCCAAAGCTACAATTTTAATATGTTGTAATCTACATATGTAAAAAAAAATTGACCGAACATTTCGTTGGTTGTAAGTATGTGGCAGAACATAGCAAAGTTGTCATCTCGCGGTTGCGTCATGTCTGTGAACAATCGGCTATACCTCGTGAACAAAAAGAGCTAGGAAGTTGAAATTTGATTTATAAGTTTGGTATCCACATGGGAGGTGACACGAAGCTTTTGACCAAAATCGGCCAAAAGATACTAGTACTTTACTGATGAACTTTTTCAGTTTTTTCGATTTTCTCAAAATCGGCTTAAACGATTTTGATTAAAATTCACAAATCATTTATTTTTTTGATGTGTTTAAAATGTTGGTATATTCTCATTTTGCCATGGGGGTAACTAGGGCCCCGGCTCTCTCCCCCCAGAAGGCTTTCCAGGCCCCCCGGAGAATAACTGGTCCCATGCCTCCCTCCCCCTCCCTAGGGAGGATGGCTGGATCCATAGCTCCCCCCCCCAGCTAAATTCTCTAGCATCGCCCATGCATTTTGCCTTTGAAATATTTTAAAGCAACTTTACTCTTGTATTTGAATTTGAGAATCCTTGGCGATTGTCCATTTTCATCAGCTTAATTGAAGGATCAGGATGTCATTCGCCGACATATATATGAAATATACGGGGTATATGGGGGTATATGGGGCATTCCACGCCAACTCGACCACTTCTGAACCCGACCATTTTTGATTTGGCTGAAACTTTGTCATCTTTTTGTACCCTTTTGAAAACGTATCTGAGAATTTTTTCAGATTTTTCGACCCAGCCAAAAAAAAGTTATAGCATTTTCAAAAAACATCGATTTTTTTTTAAATAACCGTAAAACTGTCAAAAATTAACTTATCGGGACGTTTTTTTTTTTTTGAAATTTTTGTCTTTAAATGTACTTTTTAGAAATAAATATGACAAAATTTTACAGATTCATCTTGAACGTTTTTTTTTTACATTTTCGGAAAAAACAAAAATTTCGGGATGAATGACACTTTTTTTTAATTTTTTTTTATAAAAAACTAGGGTCCGACCGAAACAAGATTTTCAGCCGAAACCGAAACCGAAACCGAATATTCGGCCTCAACCTTAGTTTCGGCCGAAACCGTAACTTGTATTTCCTATAAAAATTTTTTTTCATTTTACCTTTTTTTTTTTTTGAATTTTTTTTTCCCTCCCGTGAAAATCATTTTACCTTTTTTTTAGGGAGACTAAAATTTTATTCTCCCTCAAGTGCAAATTATTTGACCTCTTTTTTTTTTTGCATGCGAGTCTCATCCCATTTTTTTCAGACTCTGGTTTCGGCCGGCCGAAAGGTTCGGCCACTTTTTGGCCGAAACCGAAACTACGGCCGAAACCATGATTTTTGGCCGAAACTGGCCGAAACCGTAACCGAAACCGAATATTCGGTCGGTTCCTATAAAAAACTGATTTTTTCTACAAATTTCAGAGTGGGCTTATTTTGCGTTCTATTTTTACTTTCTCGTATAGAGAAAGTTATGTAATCGTAAAAAAATTCGACTTCGAGATTTTGATGTTTCTCCACGTTTTAGACCTGAGTCCAAAAAAACCATTTTTGGCATTATGTCTGTGTGTGTGTGTAAACACGATTGCTTAAAAACCAAAGCAGCTAGATCGATGAAATTTGGTATATGTTCCTTACACTAAAATTGTAGATTTCTATCAACTTTTGGAGTAAATACGTCACTTGGAAGTAGTACTTTACTTGAAAAGTTTTTTCGAAAATTTTGAAATTTTCAATTTTTTTGTTATATTATAATAAAATACTCTATTTTAAAAAGTTTTTATTCTTTGACATTTTTTCGAAAACTGAATAGTTTTTGAAATAATCACAGAAGAAATAGAAAATTTTCGTTAATTTTGATAAAAAATCAAAACAAAATCATACAGGTGTCATTAAAAAAAGGGTAAATATAAACAAATGAATTTGTGAAACAAAATTTCAAAATTTTTGAAAAAACTTTAAGTAAAGTACTACTTCCAAGTGACGTATTTACTCCAAAAGTTGATAGAAATCTACAATTTTAGTTTAAGGAGCATATACCAAATTTTATCGATCTAGCTGCTTTGGTTTTTAAGCAATCGTGTTCACACATACACACCCAGATATAATTCCAAAAGAATATACGAGAAAGTCTCGGGGAAGTCAATCCCCATATTTTTTTTTTTAATTGAAAAAAATTTTTTTTTTCTCCGCTTATTTATCATGACTAGAGACCGGACAAAAAAGCATAAAAAAATGGAAAAAAAGTGCTTAAAAAAGCATAAAAAACTTGAATAAAAAGTTGTTAAATAAGCATAAAAGTTGAAAAAAAGCATCTCATAAGCAACTTCTACTCATACCAATGGCGTATACTTTAAAGAAACTAAATTTATTTCTGCCCCGCCCTGCGAAAAATTTTGTTTTTGCGGAACCAAATTTTTTCACCCTGCGGAAAATTTTTTTTTACAATGCTATAATTTTTCGCACTGCGGAGCTTTTGAAATTTTTTTTTTTTTTTTTTTTTTTGGGGGGGGAGAGGCGGGCCCCCTCCCCCCCCTCTTATACACGTCCCTGGTGTATGCGTGTGTGAATGGGAAAAAAGTGTGTTTTTTAATAAAAAAAAAAAAAAAAATTATAAATATTCGTAAAAAAAGTTCAAATAAGCACGAAAGGGAAAAAAAGCATGAAAACTCAAAAAAAGCAAAAAAAAGCATAAAAAATGTAATCTCAATGCACTTAGTTTTTCCTAATTCGTATAGAAATTAAATATCTAATGGCTGCTTATAAAATTGAGCAATAAGCATTTTGCTTAAAATCCGGTCTCTAATCATGACGATGCTCTTAAATTCTTCCAGGACTGTCAGAGATTCTAGAAAATTGAAGAAAAATAATAATAATAATAGTTAGAGGTGATGAAAATCGAGAAAATTCCATTTATCCTGAAAAAATTAGAAATTAGTTGTGTATTCAACTACTGAAGTATTTGAAGCGTCAAGTAAAAGCTTAGAAACATGGGCGTAACTAGGGGGTGCCAGGGGGCCTGGCTCTCCCCAGAAAGCTCCTTGCCCCAAGAAAAATTAAAGGGGGGCCATGTGACCAGCCATCTTCCGGTGGGCCTGGAAAGCCCCATATTTTCTCAATATTTCTTGGGGCAAGGAGCTTTCTGGGGAGGGCCAGGCCCCCCCGGCACCTCCCTAGTTACGCCCATGTTTCTAAGCTTTTACTTGACGCTTCAAAAACTTCAGTAGTTGAATACACAACTAATTTCTAATTTTTTCAGGATAAATGAAATTTTCTCGATTTTCATCACCTCTAACTATTATTATTATTATTTTTCTTCAATTTTCTAGAATCTCTGACAGTCCTGGAAGAATTTAAGAGCACCATCATGATAAATAAGCGGAGAAAAATTTTTTTTTTTTTTTTTTCAATTTAAAAAAAAATAGAACGCGAAATAATCCCACTCTGAAATTTCCAGAGCATTTGTAGAAAAAATCAGTTTTTTATAAAAAAAATTAAAAAAAAAGTGTCATTCATCCCGAAATTTTTGTTTTTTGCCGAAAATGTCAAAAAAACGTTCAAGATGAATCTGTAAAATTTTGTCATATTTATTTCTGAAAAGTACATTTAAAGACAAAAATTTCAAAAAAAAAAATCGTCCCGATAAGTTAATTTTTGACAGTTTTACGGTTATTTAAAAAAAAAAATCGATGTTTTTTGAAAATGCTATAACTTTTTTTTGGCTGGGTCGAAAAATCTGAAAAAAATTCTCAGACACGTTTTCAATAGGGTACAAAAAGATGACAAAGTTTCAGCCAAATCAAAAATGGTCGGGTTCAGAAGTGGTCGAGTTGGCGTGGAATGCCCCATATATATTTTTTTAAATAAAATCACAATTTTTAATTATAATGTTATTTTATTTCTGCTTTTCTTGGCCAACGGACGCGTATTACGTTTCGACTCTCTTATATAGTCATCCTCAGGACCTACAATATTAAATACAAGATGATTATCTTTTATGTCATGTTCAAGTTAATTATATAAAATTTACAATTTATACCTATTTATATCGAGATGATTTTTTTGTTATTTATTTTTACTCTTGTACTTCATTGGAAAGATAGGAGAAATAGTTGCCATGGTAACAAAATATAAATATTCTCCCATACTTATAAATTTTACATCTTGCATTCTAAAACATGTAAGACCAATATCGGTGGAAACTAAATATATGTCGACACAAAAAATCTGCTGTTACAAGCACAAGACTTTCGATTACTGAAGATAAGAGAAAGTTGTGTGCTGTGCGACCATTTTATTTTAAACTAATATCAAACTTTGAAATATTTAGCTTCCAACCAACTGAAGATGCTTGAGTCGTATTTCCTAATAAGTTCTTGATAAGGTCTTAAATGAGGCAAAGCCCCTCGAAGGCGGGCGGCGCGGTTAGTCCTAAATAAATTCCTTTATACGAATATCGAAACTTATTATGAGAAAAAAAATTCTCTTCTCTCTATCTTTATTATCTTTTTCAAAATAGAGAGAAAATAAATAAATTTAATGTATCAAATTAGTAATAAATTAGTCCATAAGAGAGAAGAGAGCCACCCTGCTGGGGGAGATCTATTTGAGGATAATTTACTACCGAATTCATTCATCCCTTGTCACGAAGGATAACAATAAAAATATATGTCTCTCTATCTCTGTCTCTATAATCCAAACGGTTTAAGAATATCATAAATTTTGCCTTTAATAAATCCCCACTCTCCTTTCTTCTCTCTCTCTCTCTCTCTCTCTCTCAGATAATCGATGACCCTCGATATCATCTTGTTGATGACCTTTTTGACTTTGTAAAACATTTTTTTTTTTTTTTTTTTTTTTTACTCTATCAAATCCTATATGATAAAAGAGTATTTTATTCTTGGAATTTTTTTTTTTTTTTTTTTTTTTTTTAAACGGGATATATGGCTTTGAAAAAAATAAGATTAAATTTCAGTTTGTTGATCAATCATTTGGTCAGATGAAAATTGGTCCTTTTGAAAAAATAGAGCCAATTAATTGAACTCTGTTACGCATTAGTGTGTTAAGCGCCACCCTGAGATTTGAGAAAATAAACATCCAAATTTTTTGTTTTGATTTTTTTTTACTTTCTCTTACCTATGTATATATGTAATATATATATATATATAGAGAAAGTATTGGATTCATGTCAAAAATTCGATGTCGAGATTTTGATGGATCTTCACGTTTTGAGGTCCCCTGAATCCAAAAAAGTGGTTTTCGCGACATGGTCTGTGTGTGGGTGGGTGTGTGTGTGTGTGTTCAATTTTAAGCATGAAGGAATTGAGCTATGAGGCTGAAATTTTATATTTAAGTTAAACGCCCCCCGGGACCGGAAAAATAAGCTTTTAATCAAAATTGGCCAAAGGGTACTAGTACTTTACTGATGTACTTTTTCAGTTTTTTTCGATTTTCTCAAAATTCGCTTTAACGATTTTGATTAAAATTCAAAAATCAATTATTTTTTAGATGCTCTTTCAAATGTATATACTCGTTTTGCCCTCAAAATTGTTTGAAGCACACTTTACTCTTGTGCTTCATAGGAAAGATAGGAGAAATGGTTGCTATGGTAACACAATATAAATATTTTCCCATACTTATAAATTTTACATCTGACAAGGGGAGTGCATAGCCTTGATAACACCGATTTGAACGAAATTTTTTTATGTGTAGTACTTGATGAAAAACGAATTCTGTTAAAGCAAGAGAACGCGCTTCTCAACGGTTCGTCTTAAAAAAAATGTTAAAGATTTTGCCTGCATGCCTTAAGCCGTTACTAACAATAACATTTACAAAGGTCCCGATGGCTAGATCGATAGGGCACATTCTTTGTAAACAAAAATCCCGAGTTCGAATCTCGCCTTGTGCAACTATTTTTTTTTTCTTTTGTTTCAGAATATTTTTTTATATTAATAAATAAATAAAAAGTTTTTTTTTTTTTTTTAATTGGTATTTAATTTTCAACATGTTCCATATATTTAAAGAAAATTCGAATGCTTTCTGTAAAAAATATTATATAATGAGATATTTAATATTACACTAGAAACATATTACTATTAATTGGACACATAAATAAATTTATAATAATATTTATGTTTTAAACAGTTGGGTCGTTCATTTTCCGAACTTTGAACATGTTGCGACAATATTTTTTTGTCTCCAATTAATAGTAATATATTTCTAGTATAATAATAAATATCTTCTTATATTATATTTTTGACAGAAAGCATTCGAATTTTCTTTAAATATATGGAACATGTTGAAAATTAAATGCCAATAATTAAAAAAAAAAAACTTTTTATTTATTTATTAATATTAAAAAATATTCTGAAACAAAAAAAAAAAAAAAAAAAAAATAGTTGCACAAGGCGAGATTCGAACTCGGGATTTTTGTTTACAAAGAATGCGCCCTACCGATCTAGCCATCGGGACCTTTGTAAATGTTATTGTTAGTAACGGCTTAAGGCATGCAGGCAAAATCTTTAACATTTTTTTTTAGACGAACCGTTGAGAAGCGCGTTCTCTCGCTTTAACAGAATTGGTTTTTCATCAAGTACTACACATAAAAAAAATTTCGTTCAAATCGGTGTTATCAAGGCTATGCACTCCCCTTGTGAATTCAAATATTCCCTACTGCCGGGAACTAAATACATGTCGACACAAAAAATCTGGTGTGACAAGCACAGTACACAACTTTCGATTACCGAAGGTAAGAGAAAGTTGTGTGCTGTGCGCCAGTCACACCAGATTTTTTTTTGTCAATTGTGCAAGTAACATTAAATATAAATTTTTTTAGGGCATATTTCATAAAAAAATACTTAGTTTAAATGTTAGGCTGGGATGAATAGAGTAAAGGGGTTGGAGAGAAATAACCAGCAAATTTGTAGCTCCACCTGACGTCCTTTTATTTGGCAGATATTTCGATGCGTAGAACACACATCATCTTCAGTGCCGCGAGGATATAGTAGGTGGGCTTAGTCTATTAATATCAAATGCCTTAGGGGCGTTAAACATAGTGGTGAGGTGCCTTCTCTAAGCTGATGACCGCTCTGTGTCCATAGCAGAATTGATATCAATTAGGTAGGTGGGCTAGTCTACTTAACTGAATTGATATCAATTCTGCTATGGACACAGAGCGGTCATCAGCTTAGAGAAGGCACCCCACCACTATGTTTAACGCCCCTAAGGCATTTGATATTAATAGATTAAGCCCACCTACTATATCCTCGCGGCACTGAAGATGATGTGTGTTCTACGCATCGAAATATCTGCCAAATAAAAGGACGTCAGGTGGAGCTACAAATTTGCTGGTTATTTCTCTCCAACCCCTTTAAAAAATACTTAGATTATAGCATTTGAAACAATATTCCGTGCTTAACTTAATTTTTTTGGCGCTTGACACACTGTTGCATGACAGGGTCCAATTATAACTAGCCCGTCTTTGATTCTCTTTACTTCCAGCCAGGGGGGTTTAGACCCCCTGGAATCCCTCTAGCTAGTTTGGGCCCACCTGCGGTAGACCCTCGCCTTTCCTTAAAAAATTCTGTAATTTTTCAGACCATTCATATAAATCTCCTTAATTTAAAAAAAATTATCATTATACTGTATTTTGTTAGAAATCTTTGATATAACATTGATTAACCGAATTCGTAACTTGCAATGTTCTTTAAATTAGTAGGTTATGTGCAATTTAACTTTTTTCACTGATTTTCTACATATTCCAGCTGACAGACCCACCTCACCCTTCCTTAAACATCCCTCAACTAAAAAAAAAATATATAGGATAAAGCGGGTGGGGTGTGGGCGATTCCGAAGCCCTTGCAAGAAGATGGAAGATTCACAGCTCAGTTGGTCAAATTGGCAAATATGCGGATCTAACTTTCATTTTTTTGGGCTGATCTTTACAAATTTAAACTTAAATATACGGATTCTTCTATGTCCTTCAATATTTCCATATTTTATCTAAAGGGGTAGAAATTATTTCTTGTCAATAATTGAAAAAAAATTCTTCTTGCAAGGGCTTCGGAATCGCCCACACCCCCACCCGCTTTGTCCTATATATTTTTTTTTTAGTTGAGGGATGTTTAAGGAAGGGTGAGGTGGGTCTATCCCCTGGAATATGTAGAAAATCAGTGAAAAAATTGGGGAAAAATCAGAAAAAATTGATCATTTTTAATGATTTTTTTGCATTTTAAGGGACAAAATCCTCCCCCACATCCCCCCTTGGATCCAAATGTTAATGTTTTTTAACTTTTCACTTCTCTAGACCTTCGGAAGAAATGTTTAGGCTAAAATATTCCTTTTCATCCCTCCAAATTTTTTTCGTGGCCCTATAATTATCGAAAAGGGTTGGAAATAAGTAGGGGGCTACCCCCCGAAAATGGTACGTCCTGGGGGAAAACGAAGGTCATATTTGGATTCAGGAGGTCATTTTACTTAAGAATCTGAAGGAATTTTCTCGGGGCTTTTTTTCTTGTAGCACAGTGTTTTCTTATAAAATACATTTTGACTTTCTCGTTTACTTTCTCTTACCTCTATATATGTTAATATATATAGAGAGAAAGTATTGGTTTCATGTCAAAAATTCGATGTCGAGATTTTGATGGATATATACGTTTTGAGCTTGGTCCAAAAAAGTGGTTTTCGCAACATGGTCTGTGGGGTGTGTGTGGGTGTGTGTATGTTCGATTTTAAGCATGAAGGAATTGAGCTATGAGGCTGAAATTTTATATTTAAGTTAGACACCCTCACCCTGGAGCGAGAAATTCAGCTTTTGAATAAAATCGGTCAAAAAGTACTAATACTTTACTGATGCACTTTTGTAGTTTTTTTCGATTTTCTCAAAATTCGCTCCAACGATTCTGATTAAAATTCAACAATCAATCATTTTTTAGATGCTCTTTAATTGCGCTTTACTCTTGTACTTCAAAGGAAGAATGTTTATAAATTTTACATCTTGAATTCATATTGGCGGAAACTAAATATATGTCGACACAAAAAATCTGGTGTGATAAGCACAGAATACCGGTAATCGAAAGTTGTGTGCTGTGCGTCAGTCACACCAGATTTTTATATTAATATTATATTGCTTAAAACAAGTTATTTGTAAAATTACAGTACATGATTGAGAAAAGGCGAGAAGGCCCCGTGATGTGAAGCCCGCCAAAGACGGGCGGCGCCGGCTAGTTCATATAAAATTCTCTTCTAAACAGAATATATCACAAAATAAAAAGTTTCCGAGTCATAGGATATTCTGCTACATGTTTATTTTTTTCTCCTCAAGTTAAATAAATACCTTTTGCAATGTTTCTAACGTTAACAAAGCATCGAGGCTCCACCTTTTTCTGATTCAAACGACCTCCATTCATGAATTTTCTCTCTAAAACATAGATGAATATCCTATTTTAAATATTTGTAAAATATAGAAATCTACAGGGTGCGGAAAAAGTTCCCGCAATTTTGTTTTTGCGCCATTTCGGCTATATCATTGTATTTTTTTTTTATTTCTGATTATTTTATCGAATTCCTTGTGAAATTTCCGTTAAGAAACTGTGCTATTCATTTGTTTATTTTCAGTAGTGTTTGAGTTATGAATCGTGGAAATCAACGTGTCACAGTTGTTGAGTTGCACAAGGTGGGAATGAAGACAGCCGACATTGTTCGAACGACCGGCTTCAAGCAAAGGACTGTCTATGATGCCGTGAAACGGTTCAAGGAGACAGGCGGGATCGCGGACCGTCCTAGAAGTGGCCGTCCAACCTCCGCGACCACACCGGAGAACATTCAGAAGGTTCGGTGCAAAATTCAACGCAATCCGGAGCGTTCGATGCGGAAGATGGCGAGAGAGCTCGGCATTGATCAAAAAAGCATCCGACACATAGTCAAGAAGAAGCTGGGACTTCACAGTTACAAGATAGCTAGCGTCCATTTCCTGAACGAAAGGATGAAGGCGAACCGGCTCCAAAAAGCCCGTCGAATGCTTCGTCTGCTCGCCGGTGCTCGTTTGAACAATGTTCTCTTCACAGACGAGAAGATTTTCACAGTTGAGCCGCTTCACAACCGCCAGAACTGCCGCCAACTCCTCAGGAAGGGTCAGCAGAAGACCGCGGCGGCAAAAACGATCGGTTGCAGCCATTTTCCAGCCTCGGTGATGGTGTGGGCTGGGATCTGCGCCACCGGGAAGACGCCGCTGGTTTTCATCGAGTGAAACGTCAAAATCAACGCCGCCAGCTACAAGCAGCGAGTCCTCCGCGATGTACTGAAGCCGTGGGCGACGGCGCACTTCTGCGCCGATGGAATTACGCTTTAACAGGACTGGGCGCCGGCGCATTCCGCCAAATCAACAATCGCCGTCCGCGAAGAGCTGTTTCCGGGCTTTTGGGGCAAAGACGTTTGGCCGCCTAACTCGCCGGATCTCAACCCGATGGACTACTCGGTGTGGTCCATTCTGGAGCAAAAAGTCTCGGCTACACGATACGCCACCGTTAACGCACTGAAGATGGCTTTGACGCATGCCTGGGACGAGATTACGGTGGATGAGTGTGCGAGCATCGTCGGCAATCTTCGCAAGCGACTTCGTAAATGTATTGAGGCCGATGGTGGCAATTTTGAACATCTGTTGTAAATTTTTTTGTTTGCTGTTACAATTAGTGAACTAATAAATGTTATTATTCTTTAAATTAAATGGTATTGTTGTTTTATGCATTATCAATGAGCTGTTGAAATATCTGAAAAAATTGCGGGAACTTTTTCCGCACCCTGTATATTATTATTATTATTTGAAATTCCTATCGGGATCCCCGTTTATTTGCCCGAGGTGCTTCCGTGCACGAAAACACACACCTCAAACCCAACCGGCTTCTGGCCGTAGCCATCTACCGGCACCCCGTGAAGTTACATCATTTCCTATCTCTAACTCCTCCTCCTGCTTTCGTCTCTAGCTAGTGAACTAATCCTTATTTCTGGTTCCAACCGGCTCCTTTTATCTAACCTCTTATATGCTATAGAGGATGTCCTAGTTGAGGAGGGACTCCCTCAGCACCGACTCCTTTCGAAGAATCCATCACTGAGAGGGAACTTTCTTTACGTCCCTTCCACAGGACGGGATGTCACAGCAACTCCCTCTCCTCGTAGAGTTGCCTGAGGCTATTGTAGTGAGATCCAATATTCCAATCCAGTGCCTGCTTGAGGATTTGTTTGCATTAAATAAATATTTTTATTTAATGAAAAATCCCGCACGCCAAGGATTTGAACAGGGATCTTCTTTGTAGAAGCTGACACCCTAGCTCACTACACCAGCGAGCCCCATAGAAATCTATATATACGAGGGAAGTTCAATAAGTAATGCAACAATAAATAGGGATGGGGTCTAAATGGCCTTAGATGCCGAGAAGGACCTTAAAAAAAAAAAAAAAAAAAAAAAAAAAAGTAATGCAACACATTTTTTTTCTTAAATAGGGATTGCTTTATTCATCATTCAAATACTCCATAATATTCCACAATATTTCATCTTCACAACAATAATTCTCTCTACGTGGCTACCTATATATCATCAACCATTTGGGAAAAAAAATCAAGTTATTGTTTTTTTGCCAAAAACACAATCAGTATAACTTGATTTTTTTCCTAAATGCTTAATTATGGATAGGTAGCTGTAAAGATAATACGATTCTAATTGATATCAGCTTTATTTATCAACTTGGTTTTTACAACTAAATCATAACAACAAAACATAAACAACAACACGTCATATTAGGGTGCGTACACACCTGCGCTCTGCTCCGCTCGCGAGCAGTTCGCGGCTCGAAGTTCGTTGCTCGTTGAAATTATTTATTTTGACGAACCTGCCAACGATCCAAAGAGATGGATCGCGGCGAGCAGCTCGCGAGCGGCTCGCGAGCATCTCAAAACAACAACAACAAGCAGCTCGCGAGCGGAGCAGAGCGCAGGTGTGTACGCACCCTTACATGTCACACGTTCCCCTTTCACTTTAATACATAATCTTTAAATGCTTCGGAAAATTAACACTTCTTCCTCTTCTTGTTCGGTTCCCCTCCATAGTTCCACTTTGTGTGTTTCCCTCTTCTTCTCTTTCTTCTTCCGGCGTCCCATCCTCCTTTCCTTCCTCTTCTGTAGTTCTCATTTGTGCTTCGTTTCCCTCTTCTTCTCTTTCCTCTACTGGCGTCCGCCAATAATCCTCTTCTTCATCCGAGCTCTCCTGCGTTCTTTCTTTTTTTACTTTAGTGTGCTCTTTCTTTTTCGGATACCTTTCTTCCCACTGATTTACTTTTTTATTAAAAAATTTCCTATTCCTTCTGTATATTTTCTCTTTTTCTTCATCTTTCATCCAATACGAGTTTGGGTTTTGGTCTTTCTTTAAGATTGTACCTGGAATCCAATCTCTTATTCCTCTTTGCATATATACTTTATCTCCTACTTTCAATGAGGGAAGCTTTTTTGTGTGTTCATTATAATACTTCTTTTGTTTTAACATATTCTCTTTTAGCGCTTTCATCATGTCCTTGTTGTTGTACTTAGATTTTAACATGTTATTTGTAATAGGTAGCGTCGTTTTAATCCTTCTTCCCATTAGTGCTTCCGCCGGTGAGGGCGAATTATGTTTTGGAGTTGCATTGTATTCCATTACAATTTTGTATGTTTCGGAATTTTCCCCTTTTTTAATATAATTCTTTATCGTCTGAATTTGTCTCTCTATGAACCCATTCGACTGAGGATAGTATGGGCTGCTCGTAATTTGTTTTATTTCATTCTCTTTGAGAAATTGTTTAAATTTCCACGAGTCGAAAGGTGGCCCATTATCCGACATTATTTGATTTGGTAGACCTTGTATCGCAAACATATCTTCCAGTTTCTTGATTATTTCTTCCGCAGTGTTGTTTTTTAATTTTTTAGTAATAATGAATTTTGAGAAATAATCTGATATTACTAGGTACATTGACCCTTTTACTTTAATTAGATCCATTGCAATTTTTTGCCACAGGTATTTCATAATTTCTTCTTTTATACGAGGGTGGATCAAATATAAACAGGAATTTGTATCTGGAGGCTCTCGTAGTGAACCGAAAAGCTTGCTGTTTGGAGGGGAAGTTGGTGGGGGTATTTGGAGTAGGAATATTAACTACTCGCACTCCGCTGCGCATCCGATAGCGTCAATACCCCATGAGCGAGCAAGAGGTACACCCGTCTGTTGCGCAACTCGTTATTATCAAGTTTTTGGCAAAAGAAGGCACTAAACCTCCTGAAATTTTGAGAAGCCTCCATGCTCAGTTCGGGGAAGAAACCCTTTCGAAGATGCAGGTGTATGATTGGCACAAAAAATTTTTAGCGGGCCGGGAATCAGTGGAAAATGAGCGCCACCAAAGACGGCTGCGAACAAGCGTCACTGCAGGCAACATTAGTGCTGTAAGGGACCTTATTGAGAGGGATCGGCACATAACAATTTCTGCAGAGTACAACTACCAGCTTTTGGAAGAAACAAAAGCAGCATATCGCAACAAGCGCCGCGGGAAATCAATCCGGAATGTGATTTTGCTGCATGACAACGCAAGGCCACACACTGCTCGGTTGACACAAGAAAAACTGACCCAAATGCATTGGACACCTCTGGAACATCCTCCTTACAGTCCAGATTTGTCACCCTGTGATTACCATTTGTTTGGGCCAATGAAAAAAGACCTGGGAGGAAAGCGGTTTGATGACAATGCAGCGGTAGAGGAGTTCTTGCGCATTTGGCTGGCCACACGTCCTCCTTCATTCTACAATGACGGCATCAAAAAGTTGCCCAATCGATGCCAAAAGTGTGTTGGAAATGCAGGAGACTACGTAGAAAAATGAGGCGAGGGTTTTGTATTTTTTTGTTAATTCAATAAAATTGTAAAAAAAAAATTCCGGTTTATATTTGATTCACCCTCGTATATGGTTCTTTGGTGTTAGTTTTGTATGCCTTTTGACAAATTTGACAACTTTTAATATATTCCCTGATGTCATTTGCCATGTTGGGCCAGAAAAATGCTTCTTGAGCCTTCCTTAACGTGGAGTTTATGCCCATATGTACTACATGTAAATTCTTTAGTATTAAGTTTATTAAAACTTTTGGGATGATTAACCTGTTTTTATAAAATATATACCCGTTGTTTAAAAATATATCTTCTTTTATTTCAAAATACTGTTTCATTTCTTTATTACTTTCATTGGACCTAGTCTTGGTTTTTGGCCAGCCTTCTAAAATGTATGTCTTTATTTTCTTTAAATTTTCATCCTTCTCTGTTTCTTCTTTTATTAATATTGCTTTTTCTTTTGATGCCCTTATTATCGAGTTGATTTTTCAATTGTCTAAAAACTCACTTTTTATGGTCTTTTGCAACGGCGATCTCGATAACGTGTCTGCAATGTACAGTGTCTTCCCAGTCGCATATTCTAAATGTGCATTGTATCTCATTAATCTTAGCTCCATTCTCTGAATTCTCGGCGTCATCTCACTTATAGGCTTTTTCAGTAGACCTATTAAAGGCTTGTGATCTGTTATCACTTTAAAATCTCTTCCATATACATAATAATGGAAATGTTCACATGCCATCACTATGGCCAACAGTTCCCTTTCGATGCATGCATAATTCTTCTGAGTGTCATTAAGGGATGCTGAAGAATACGCAATCGGGTGCCCTTCTTGTAGAATGACTCCTCCAATCCCTTTCTGACTTGCATCTGTTATTAGAGTTACCGGTTTGTTCTGATTGAAAAAAACTTAATACTGGTGCTTTCATTATTAACTCCTTCAGATTCTTAAAACACTCTTCCTCCGGTCCATTTTCTTCCCAATTCCAGTGAGAATCTTTTTTCAATAGATTCCTTAAAATATAGGTTTTTTCTGCTACATTTGGAATAAACCTCCCCAAATAATTTATCATTCCTAAAAACGTTTGAAGTTCTTTCTTGTTTGTAGGCCTTTTCATATTTTTTATTGCTTTTATTTTGCTTTCATCTATTTTTATTCCGTCACCAGAGATTTCATGACCGATATACTTAATTCTATCTCTTGCCAATTGCATTTTTTCTTTCTTTAACTTTAAACCATTACTTTGAGCCACTTTCAAAAATTTCTCTAGTCTCTCATTGTGTTCTTTCATATCCTTTCCCACTATTAAAATATCGTCCATATAAGCTATCACTCCTTCCAATCCTTCAATAATTTCATTGATTGCTTTTTGAAAAATTTCACTTGCACTACATATCCCAAACGGCATCCTTTTGTAGCTATAGCGCCCAAATGGTGTCGTTATTGTACATAATTTACTACTATTGTCATCCAATTTTATCTGGTGAAACGCATTGCTAGCATCTAACACCGTGAATATTCTGGCGTTTTCCAACTGAGTCATTACTGTTTCCCAAGTGGGCATCTCCAATCTTTCTCTGATTATATATTTATTTAGTGCTCTTGGGTCCATACATATTCTTAATGACTTATCCGGTTTTTCCACCACTACAATCGGGTTGACCCATTCTGTGGCTTCTTTTGTTTTTTCGAGAATCCCTTTCTTTACCATATCTTCTAAATTTTCTTTCACTTTGTTTTTTAAACTTATGGGGATTTTCCTTGTTCTGGCTATGTACGCTTTAGCGTTTGCGTCTAGTTTTATTTTATATTTTCTTTTTAAACACCCTAGACCCTGGAAAACATCCTGGTATTTTTCAATTACCTTTTCTGCACTATTGCCCCCTTGCGTGGCTTCATATATTCTTTTAACCAAGTTTAAATCTTGACATGCCTTCAGTCCTAGAATTGCTTGCCAGTTCTCTTTGATTACGTAAAATAACAATTTCACTTTTCTGTTTTTAAACTGACAGTTGAGATAGAGTGTTCCTTCAATTGGAATTTGATTTTTAGAATATGATATTAGTTTTTTATTAGATTGACTTATCTTCTTCATTTCGGTCCTTTTCAATTTGTTAATTGGTAAAATGTTTACTTCACTTCCCGTATCTAATTTAAATTTTATTGGCATTTCTTCAACCATTATTGTTTCTATCCATTCCCTTTCTCCATCATCAGTCTCATTGTTTTCAATTTCATTAATTTTTATTATAGATATTTCCTCTTCCTCACTGTTTTCTAATGAGCTTTCTTCCTCTACTTGATCTACCTTCTTCGATTTGCATGCTACCGCAAAGTGATTGTTGCCTTTGCATTTACTACATCTTTTTCCCCACGCTGGGCATTGTCCGAAATCGTGCGTCCTCGTGCATCTAAAACATTCTTTAATCTTGCTATTAATTTTCTTAGATGACTTTGTATTAAATGGTCTTCTGATAGATTCACTCTTATATTCTAGGGCTTCCTTCTTCTGCTCCATTTCTTTTGCTTGAAGCTTAGCCATTTCATTTGCCCTACAGATGTCTATGGCTTTTGCTAAATCCAAATCCTTTTCTCTTAATAATCTCTGTCTTAATTCTTCATCCATGATTCCACATATTATCCTATCTCTAATAAGGCTGTCCTTTAATTTCTCAAAATTACACTCCTCTGCTTTCTCTTTTAATTCTGTAATATAAGAATCTATTAGTTGCCCCTCTTTTTGACTGCTTGTAAAAAATTTATATCTTATATAGGTGGTGTTTTGAAATGCTTTATAATAGCTATCAATCGCTTGTATTATGTCTTGCATGATTATATCTTTTTCCTCTTTCTTTAGTTGGGCAGTATAGAATATTTGTTGTCCTGCCTCTCCAATGAGGTATAGCAATATAGCCTTCTTTTGACTTTCATCCTTCTTCGCCAACTCTGTTACTATGGCATAATTCATAAAATTCTTTTTCCATTTCACCCAATTCTCATATGGCTGCTCACCTGGGACAAATTCTTTTGGCGGTTTGAAATTCATTATACACCTGACACCATGTAAAGATAATACGATTCTAATTGATATCAGCTTTATTTATCAACTTGGTTTTTTACAACTAAATCATAACAACAAAACATAAACAACAACACGTCATATTACATGTCACAGTAGCCATACACTTATATCAATTTTGAAGCTAATAAGACGTTGCATGCATACCAATAAAAAAAAAATATGTGGTTCCATTTGAACAAATAAAGTTATCTTATTATAAGTCGAAGGCGGGCGGAGCAGCTAGTATGAAACGATTTTCCTCTAGGCCTTGAAGTTATCAAATACTTAGATAACTGTTAGCCTATCTCATTTAGTGATTAAGCTAGAATCCTCCAATCTCTATTTAATCCCTTACTCAAGAACTTACTTTAATAATCCGAAGGGTAAATTTTTAGAAATTTAATTAAATTAGAGACAGAGAGAGAATTATCAAAACATATATATTTAAACTAACATTTTTTAACTATGGCCAAGTTAAACAACTTTTTTAATTACAATATGAACAATTTAATTTCATTTTTACTTTCTCTTACCTATGTATATATTATTCTAACAAGGGGAGTGCATAACCTTCATAACACCGATTTGAACGAAAATTTTTTTATGTGTAGTACTTAATGAAAAAGTAATTCTGTTAAAGCGAGAAGGCGCACTACTCAACCGTTCGTCTTACAAAAAAAAAACTTCCTCTATGCGAGAGAGTAAAAATGTTAAAGATTTTGCCAGCATGCCTTATGCCGTTGCTAGCAATAACATTAACAAAAGCCGCGGTGGCTAAATCGGTAAGGTTCATTCTTTGTAAACAAGAAATCTCGAGTTCGAATCATGCCTTGTGCAACTATTTTTTTTTTTTTTTTTTTTTGTAATTTATTTATTTTTTTGTAATTTATTTTTTTTTTTTTGGATTTTTACTTTTTAAGAATTTTAATTTTCGTTCAAATCAGTGTTATGAAGGTTATGCACTCCCCCCAGGGCCGTGCCTAGGTTATTTAGCGCCCGGGGCAAGTTAGTCCTTTAGCGCTCTTTGTGTATATTTTTTACATTGTCACAATAATGTTTCCCGTCCGGAAAAATGTTTTACCTTTTTTTTAGAGACGCTAAATTTTTGCCGCCCCCGGGACCGAAATTTTTTTCCGTTTAGCGCCCGCGGAACCAAAATTTTTTTTTTATTTTTCCCCCTTTTTGCCGCCCTAGGCGGCCGCCTAGTTTGCCTAGTGGACGCGCCGCCACTGATATTAGCATTCAAAGATTCATCTTGCGCCCCTTCAAAATTTGCGCCCTGGGCAAAGGCCCCGGTCGCCCCCCCCTAAGCACGGCCCTGCACTCCCCTTGTAAGTGCTAGTTAACCTTTTGACTCACCCACTTCCTACAAAGCTAGAAACTTTTTAAATGATGATTTATTATCAGTCAATTAAGAAAGTAAATACCTTTCAGGAAGACTTCCCGTGGTTGCGTCATCATTTCTTTAATTTTTGAAACTGTAAAAAAAAAAAATTTTTAACCCGCTTGCACATCTGTTTCCGATCTCTTTCATAGGAAATGTCTGGGAAGAAGTCTATATACTTTAAAAAATTTGGTGTGATTGGTCGCACAGCACATATCTTTCTCTTATTTTCGGTAATCGAAAGTTGTGCTCTGTGCTTGTCACACCAGATTTTTTGTGTCGACATGTATTTAGTTTCCGACAGTACGGTACATTCGATTTTCAAGATGTAAAATGTTATATGGGAAAATATTTATATTTTGTTACCATGGCAACCATTTCTCCTATCTTTTCTATGGAGTACAAGAGTAAAGTGGTCTTCAGAAGATTTCAATGACAAAATGAGAATATACATTTTAAAGAGCATCTAAAAAATAATTGATTTTTGAAATTTAAAAAAAATCGTTGGAGCGAATTTTGATAAAATCGAAAAAAACTGAAAAAGTGCATCAGTAAAATACTAGTACTCTTTGGTCGATTTTGTTCAAAAGCCTCGTGTCACGCCCCAGGGGGGTGCCTAACTTAAATATAAAATTTCAACCTCCTAGCTCTTTTTGTTCTTGAGATATTTTGTTCACAAACTGCAAAGGAAAGAAAAACTCGAGCCAAAAGTGTTTTTGAAGTCCTTATAGGGAAAGGGAACCTAAAAGCGGGCGTGGCAGCTAGTTATATTAAAAAAAAGATAGATATTTATTTTCAAGCACAGACTATTAATTATTAAGGGTTATTAAATCAAAATAAATTGATTAAAATAGTAGGTCAGAGGAGGCCAATTAGTTTGAAATTACCCTCGTTGTTGTTGTTGTTGTTGTTGTTACTAGCATTTTGATTAATTTCTTTGTTTATTGCCCGGTAATTATGAAGGGTGGCAAGGATTAACGACCCGGATAGAGGATGGAGGAGATGTCACCCACCCATTCATTGCCCCATGAAGAGAAAAGGAATAGAATGAATGAATGCTTTTGCACTCACATCGATCAAAAGAGAGAGAGAGCTGAGTGGACAAAATTATTTCACCATCCCCCCTCCCCCTCTCTTTTCAAACTACTTGACCCAAAAGACAAAAAAAAAAAAAAGGAAATTTCTTAGATAGGGTCATTCACACTTAATATGGAATTCGATCTGTCTTTCGTTAAGAGAAATAATTGAGGAATAAATAAAATTTGTAAGACATTTTAACGTTTTTTTTTACTTTCTCTTACCTCTATATATATATGATAAAATCTGGGTATTCCATGCAAATCGACAATTTTTTCCGACCCCCGCGGATTTTGGTGAAAATTTTCTTTTTTACCCCTTAAAAGACATTTTTGAGAATTTTTTCAAATTTTTTACCCAACTAAAAAAGTTATGGATTTTTGAAAAAAAAACTGCCTTTTTTTTTCAAATAACTATAACTTATTTTAAAGATATTTCGGAACCCCGCAAGGCTATAAAAATTTGTTTTTCTATGTAGTTTTGAGAAAAAACTGGTGGCACACAACTTTCTCTTACCTTCGGTAATCGAAAGTTGTGCACTGTGCTTGTCACACCAGATTTTTTGTGTCGACATGTATTTAGTTCCCGGCAGTAGGGAATATTTGAATTCAGATGTAAAATTTATAAGTATGGGAAAACATTTATATTTTGTTACCATGGCAACCATTTCTCCTATCTTTCCTATGAAGCACAAGAGTAAAGTGGTGCTTCAAACAATTTTGTGGGCAAAACGAGAATATACATTTGAAAGAGCATCTAAAAAATAATTGATTTTTGAATTTTAATCAAAATCGTTAGAGCGAATTTTGAGAAAATCGAAAAAAACTGAAAAAGTACATCAATAAAGTACTAGTACTCTTTGGCCGATTTTGATTAAAAGCTTATTTTTCCGGTCCCGGGGGGTGTTTAACTTAAATATAAAATTTCAACCTCGTAGCTCAATTTCTTCATGCTTAAAATTGAACACACACACACCACACACACACACCCACCCACACACACACCCACACACACACAGACAGACAGACCATGTCGCGAAAACCACTTTTTTGGATTCAGGGGACCTCAAAACGTGAAGATCCATCAAAATCTCGACATCGAATTTTTGACATGAATCCAATACTTTCTCTCTCTATATATATTACATATATACATAGGTAAGAGCAAGTAAAAAATACAATAATTATTTCAGAAGCCCGGATATATGAAATATTTCAGTTTTTTTTTTTGAAAAAACCCTAATTTTAATCCGACTATTTTTTTTTATTTTTTTTTTTAACTCAAAAAAACTTCAACTAATTCTACAATTATCCCCCCTAATTTCAAGATGTGCCGATGATTGCTTCTATTTTTTTTTTTTTTTTGTTTTTATAAAAAAATTTTTCTTGAAATTTGGTTTATTTTTTACGTAACTTTTTTATGACATTTTTTGAGCTTTCTCGTGAAACTTTTGAAGTTGAAAAATGATATTTTATTCGAAAATTAAAGTCATCATACTAAAAATTGTTTTTTTTTTCAGTCTCGTACTTTACTAAGAAAAAAAAAACACTTCTCTAGGGTGTAAATAAGTGCAAAATGGAATTCCAGACCTCAGAAAGTTCTACTCCCACCTCCTCTCCTTTAATTTATTTATTTAATCTATTTTCTTGGATTTTTTAGCATTTATATATTGATACTCGATTACTTATAAAGTTATTTGACATCTACTGTTTTTACTTTCTCTTACCCTATATATGAAATATATAGAGAGAGAAAGTATTGGTTTCATGTCAAAAATTCGATGTCGAGATTTTGATGGATCTTCACGTTTTGAGGTCCCCTGAATCCAAAAAAGTGGTTTTCGCGACATGGTCTGTCTGTCTGTGTGTGTGTGTGTGTGTCTGTGTGTGTGTGTGTCTGTGTGTGTTCAATTTTAAGCATGAAGGAATTGAGCTAGGAGGCTGAAATTTTATATTTAAGTTAAACACCCCCCGGGACCGACAAAATAAGCTTTTAATCAAAATCGGCCAAAAAGTACTAGTACTTTACTGATGTACTTTTTCAGTTTTTTTCGATTTTCTCAAAATTCGCTCTAACGATTTTGATTAAAATTCAAAAATCAATTATTTTTTAGATGCTCTTTCAAATGTATATTCTCGTTTTGCCCTCAAAATTGTTTGAAGCCCACTTTACTCTTGTGCTTCATAGGAAAGATAGGAGAAATAAATGGTTGCCATGGTAACCGAATTTAAATCTTTTTTCTTTTTTATTAGATTAAAAATCAATTATTATTTAAACGCCCATTTTTTTTTTTTCGGAGAAAACATTCTCTCTCTCACAAAACTATCTTCTCTCTTTCTACGCGTTTTAAATTTTTCTACCTTATCTTCGCATTTGGCCAATGTTAATTTCCTATAGGGATTTGTATGTTAATTTCGATTCAAAAGGGGGTCCCCTTTGGAACTTTTTACACATTTAAAATTTTTTTTCCAATTCTTATGAAATTTTGTATTTATTTACGAATCTATATTGTGTATAAAATGTCCAAATATGAGATTAAAATTTTGAAAAATAACCATAGTTTATTTCAAGCAATCAACATTTAAAATGCAAGTTTGAAACTAAGGTGCTATCGGAAACTAAATATATCTCGACACAAAAAATCTGGTGTGACCAGCACAGTGCACAACTTTCTCTTACCGAAGGGTAAGAGAAAGTTGTGTGCTGTGCGCCAGTCACACCAGAAATTTTTTTATTTAAATTTTTAAAATTATTATTTTTTTTTTTTAACGTTAGAGAAAATAGAATATTCCCCGGATGAGGAAGCGTAATTTCAAGAGAACACGAACATAAATGTAACATATTAAACAAAAAATTGTTTTTGGCATACAAAATGATAGAACAAGCCAAGAAGAGCCCTTGAAATTGATTCCATTGGTGGAGTAGGGCGGCATTGCATTTCATTGGGGGATGGCATTAGCATATTATGTTCACTCAACTATTGAAATTATATAACATTTAACTAGCGTCTGAAAAAAATACAGTAGAGTCCCGGTAATCCGAACCTCGCTAATCCGAACTTCCGGTTAATCAGAACACTTTTTGCGTACGATTTTTTTTTTTTTTTTAAGAGGAATATAAATGAAAATTAGACATTAAAGGAACTTTATTTTATTATTATTATTATTATGAAATATTTATTTAGAGTTTAATATCACCGACAAGTTTCACGGTTTACAACGTTATAAATACGACTTTATTATCAAAATTAACTAATTCAAGCTTACAATTCCGGTTAATCCGAACTTCCCTATAATCCGAACGACCCTCGGTCCCAATTTGTTCGAATTAACGGGACTCTACTGTAATTGATTTAGATTTTCACGATTATTTTTATTAGAAATGAAATAATGTAAATTTTTTTGGCATAAATCGGGGTTAATTTAAGCAAACAAAAAGTGTTATTAATTACAATAAAATACAACGTTTCGGCTGCTAATTTTGCTGCCGTCGTCAGGTAGATGCAGTCAGAATTCTTCAACCGAAACGTTGTATTTTATAGTAATTAATAACACTATTTTATATTATTATTTGATTAAATTAAGTACGATTTATGTCTAAAATGTTTTCTTTATTTCTAATATTTATTTATTTGAAATTCTTATCGGGATCCCCGTTTATTTACCCGAGGTGCTTTCGTGCACGAGAACACACATCTCAAACCCAACCGGCCTCTGGCCGTAGCCATCTACTAGCACCCCGTGAAGTTGCATTATTTCCTATCTCTAGCTCCTCCTCCTGCGTTCGTTTTTAGTCAGTGAAATAATCCTTATTTCTGATTCCTTTTATCCCACCTTTTCTATGCTAGAAATGATGTCCTAGTTTAAGGGAGGAACTCCCTCAGTACCTACTCCTTTCGAAGAATGCACCACAGAGAGGGAAACTTCTTTACGTCCCTTTCACAGGACGGAATGGCACAGCAACTCCCTCTCCTCGAGGGGTATTGTGGTGATATCCAATATTCCAAATTTGAATTCATAATTGGACCCTGTTACGCATTAGTGCGTCAAGCGCCAGCTACCGAGTTTTGAGAAAATTAACATTAAAGTTTTTTGTTTTGATTAGATTATAATATGGACCCTGTTAAGCAATGGTGTGTCAAAGACCAAAAAATTCAAAAATGAGTTAAGCACGGAATATTGTTTCAAATGCTATAAAAGTAATTAATAGTATTTTTAATGAAATATGTCCTAAAAAAATTTATATTTAATGTTATTTGCACATTTGACAAGAAAAATTATATATAATCCAATGTAACTACAAAAAACTTTAATGTTAATTTTTCTCAAAACTCGATGTTCGGTCTTTGAAACACCATTGCATAACAGGGTCCATATAGTTTATAATTTTTTTGTCAATTTAGTGTGCAAGTAACATTAAATAGAAATTCTTCTTTAGGACATATTTTGCATAAAAAATACTATTAATTATAGCATTTAGAAACAATATTCCGTGCTTAACTCAATTCTTGCATGTTTTTTGGCGCTTGACACACTAATGCGTAACAGGGCTCAATTGTTGTTTAGACGTTCTTTAAAATATATATTCTCAAAAGTTAATTTGATCCAGCATACTCGTTTCCCAGCATTTTTACTTTCTCTTACCTATGTATATATGTAATATATATATAGAGAGAAAGTATTGGATTCATGTCAAAAAAATTCGATGTCGAGATTTTGATGGATCTTCACGTTTTTGAGGTCCCCTGAATCCAAAAAAGTGGTTTTTCGCGACATTGGTCTGTCTGTGTGTGTGTGTGTGTGGGTGGGTGTGGGGTGGGTGTGTGTGTGTGTGTTCAATTTTAAGGATGAAGGAATTGAGCTACGAGGTTGAAATTTTATATTTAAGTTAAACACCCCCCGGGACCGGAAAAATAAGCTTTTAAATCAAATCGGCCAAAGAGTACTAGTACTTTACTGATGTACTTTTTCAGTTTTTTTCGATTTTCTCAAAATTTGCTCCAACGATTTTTTTTGAAAATTCAAAAATCAGTTATTTTTTTAGATGCTCTTTCAAATGT
>JAKCPI010010779.1:0-41291 GCA_023213315.1 Euborellia annulipes
TATATATAAATATTATAAAAACAATAAAAAATAAAACTAATCAATTAAAAAAATCCACCCCGGAGAGTGTAGAGGTGTTGACAAATGGTAATAGACTTAAAGCCATCGGGCGCGGGTTCGAACCTCAGGCACCCCGATGGATATTTATTTAAATTATTTGAATACCAAATTATCATCACTATATATAAAGCGCTAGCCACTGACTTCCTGTGGGTAGTGTGTATGTGCCTGTCAGGGTGTTGATTGGTCAGACTAAAAGGAAGTGGAGTTAGAGAGGGGAATTTAAAACTTTAATGCAATTGCTCGCCGATATATGTGCCTGGACCCCCATATATCGTATTTATTATTAATATAAGTATCGTCTCAAGTCTATATGGCCTAAAAGATCCCTAAAAGACTTGAAAAAAAAAATCTATTAGACATAAAAAATAAATTGATTGTTGTGTTTCAGCTGCCTAAAAACGGAACCTCTCCTCAATTGCCAGTTATGGTTTGGATTTACGGCGGCGGTTTTGCCCTGGGGTTCGCCGCCCCTTACACCTACGGACCCGATTATTTAGTGCGCGAAAAGGTCGTGGTCGTCACCTTCAACTATAGAGTTGGACCTTATGGTGAGGTAACAAAGTTATTACGAAACTTTTAATTTTCGAACAAGTTTTTTGAAGTTTGATTTTCTCGCAGGTTTCCTGAGCCTGGGGACGCCCGAATACTCAGGCAATATGGGCCTAAAGGATCAAGTGTTGGCGTTACGATGGGTTCGTTCGAATATCGCTGCATTTGGCGGCGACCCCAATCGAGTGACGATTTTCGGGCAGAGCGCTGGCGCTGTGTCTGTCCATTATCACATGTTGTCGCCTATGTCAGCAGGTATTTGCCAAATGAATGGAGGTGCGATTCCCCCCTCAAAATTATTTTGATAATGATGATTGAGAGAAAGAGAGAATATTTAATGGAGAGGTCAAATAGATTCCCTTTTGAAAAAAAAAAAGTCAAAGAAAGATTTTTTACTCACCAAATAATGTGACTAGCTGCCAAGTTCTGAAGAAAGGCTCCTTCTCGAAGATTTGAAGATTTTGTAAGCAAACGAGATAAATCTGTAAAAAAAAGAAGAAAAATTGATCAAAATTAGAGTCTTGACTTAATTGGTTATTTATAATAATAGTTCCTGAGTGACCGAGCCGGAGCTCGGTCTTTTTTTTATAAAATTGTAAAAAACTAAAAAAAAGTACATCAGTAAAGTACGAATACTCGAGGGGCGCGAATTTGATTTGTATAGAAGAAATAGGAAAATATTTAAAATTGGAAAGAAATTATAACGAGACAACTTGCTCCTCAATGGAAACATCAATAAAAACACCAAAATAAGAAATAACAGTCCAGGGAGAGTTTTGAGGAATAGCAACATTACTGAGTGGATACTTGGAGGGGACAGTGCCTCACAAGTAAACTTTAATCATGAGACATAAGAGAGTTGCCCAGGAAATGCGTCAGCCTGGAGACAATTAAAAATTATTATTTTCAATAAAATTAATTAATAATAATCAGGAATTAGTATTTTAATAATAGAATTTAAATAATAGGTATTTTTCTACTAATTGGTCTTGTTGACATTATTAAATTAAATACATTTTAATTATTGATATAAAAAATTAAATTTACAAAATTGTGCATTGAAATTTAATATTCGTGGAGAGATATAAATATGTGGGTCAAGGGCAAAGAGAGGGAGGATTTGACCAGGAAGCAAGCCCACTAGGCTTTGAACATTATAAAACCTTTAAAACGAAAATTGGAAAAAACTAAAAAAGTACACCAGTAAGGTACTAGTACTCGAATTTTCCCAAACATGAGACCTAGCACAATTTCATTTTGGTACCACAAATAGTATATATTTAAAATTTGAAAAAAAAATCGTTAGAGCCGTTTTTGAGAACTGATATGCATATATATAAACAAACAAACAAACGTACATTGCTTGTTTAATAGTATAAGATATTGCTGTACAGTCGGCACCACAAGTGCCTGATGTGGAGCCTTGCTTGAGCTTTTAAAATAAATAAATAATCTTTTTAAAAGCAAATGAAGGGAAAAGGATAAGCATTTTGGTTGCCTAAGCTCAAGGTTCCTCTCTCAAACACATCAGCAACTTGGACTGAGTATTGTGTATAGTGAAATAATTTTATTGACCTAAGAGGTAAAACCATAAAATCTGGTACAGATGATTTTATTTTACCTTTTCAAATTTAAAATTATTTCACTATAAGCCATATACTGTACTATACCACGGCCGTAACGAGGGCGTGACAAAAGAGGCGCCCGCCACGGGCGCAACTGTGCTGGGGGCGCAAAACAAAGGGGACCGACCTAGTTGGGAGCTGCGCGTAGTTTTTATTTACAAACATATTAATCAGTGAAGCGCTACGGGGGAGAGGGGAAATGGCCTCCCAGATTACGTTGGTGGTAAATAAAAACCACGTGCAGCTCACAATTTAGGAGGGGGGGGGAGCGGAAATTTGCTTATTCAGGGGAGAGGGCAATATTAAATAAATTTTCTTATAATGTATCTACTCTAAATAATACAGTAGTTGCATTGTTGGCGCAGGTCTGTTCGATAAAGCGATATCGCAGTCGGGTTCGGTGTTGATGCACTGGGGACACCAGGAACAGCCCCGCGATGTTGCCCTTCGACTCGCCGATTCCGTTGGTTGTCGCTTTGGCAACGATCATGCTCTAATCGCGTGTTTATCCAAAGCAGACCCTAAAGCCGTCACCGAAGAGGCTGAGCAGCTTCTTTTGGTGAGTTCTCAATTTTCCTGCCGCGATTTTATTCCCTTAAGTCATCTCTTTTTTTTTTTTTTATTGCAGGCAGATCGTTTCCGTATTCCATTTGTGCCCACGTCCGAGCCAATCGGAACATTTGACCCATTTCTTACGGAAAATCCAGAACATCTTTTACAAGCCGGTCGTTTCAATCGAAGCATTCCGTTTATTTTAGGGGTGAACTCGGCCGAGGGCATTCTTACTCTACCACGTAAGTTTTTTCAATTATTAAGTTATGGTTGGGGGAAAAAAAAGTAAAAATAATAATAATTGTAATATCTATGTAACTATAAAGTAGGAACCGACCGAATATTCGGTTTCGGTTTTGGCCAAAAAGTAGCCGAAACTTGAGTCTTAAAAAAAAGGTCAAATGATTTGCACGGAGAGGGAAAAAAAATTTCAAAAAAAAAAATAATATATAAATTTTTTTTATAGGAAATACAAGTTTCGGTTTCGGTTACGGTTTCGGCTGAAAATCTTGTTTCGGTCGGACCCTACTATAAAGTAAGCTCCCAGAGGCCAATGCCTCAGAGTAAATAAAATTATCTATCTATCTATATATTTCATATACAGGGTAAGAGAAAATAAAAATGTTCTAAACACCTAATTACTCTCGGAATTAATCTATTAATTTAATAATTAACTTTTTGAATTTATCAAAGATTTATATACCAGCATATAATGATAGAATCAATTAGAATTGTAAAAATACTCACCAAATGAAGGATTTCTGGTCGGCGAGCGCTCGGAGCACATCTAACACGAACGGCTTTCTCAGCCTTACTGACTGAAGCACAAAGGATAAGCAGGTTTGAAGCCGATCTCAACCTGTTGAAACAAGAATAAAACTATTTAGAAAAGCCATATATTCATATTTTAGATACAAAAAAATTATGTCATTCTTAATAAAACAAAATTCATTTTTTTTTAAACTCAAGTTTTTAATAAAAAAATAAAAAAATCTCTCATTTATTGGAAGGTATGTCAGAATCTATGTTGATTTGTATATATATTTATTTTTAATTGACAGGCCCTGAAGAAGGCTTATTGCCGAAACTGAAATATGTACACAGTTGGCAAAAAAATAAAAAACCAAATAATTCAACTATACAGTTGTGTTTTAAAAAAATTTATTTCAAACACCAACTTGAAAAAACAGCAACGCTGTTAGACGAGTAACCCCCTAAAAGAAAGGCTCTATATATATATATTCGTCTACGGGGGAATGGCATGGCATGTCTCGGTGTGAGCGAACTAATCTAAAATCATATGCAAAAAAATTATTTAAAAATATTTTCTTTTTTTCAAATCTGGTGTGACTAGTCGCAGCGGTAGTACGGTACATTAGAATTCAAGATGGAAAAGCCTAGTTGCTGTGCTGTCCCGGCGAGACCGGGACGTATTTATAATATTACGCATCTCGCTAGCAATAGATTTTTATTTTTTTTTCAGTTGTGATGTTAAATTCAACTTATGTTGATCTCGTAAAGCAGCAGCCTCAGTTCATGTTGCCGCCAAAGATCGATAGGCATCTAGTCAACAAGAAATACAACATGGATTATATAGGAGCAGCATTACGGGAATTTTATTTTGCTAACGCGTCTTTCAATAAAGAAGGCTATGTTGAGGTAAGACGATTCGCTCATTTCTAGTTCGAGATGTTTATTAATAAAAATTATATAAAATAATTGTAGGCATTAAATGATAAAGCTCGGAATTTTTCAATTAGTTACACCCTAAGGAAGCGTCATTTTAAATTTTAATAAAATCGAGTGAAAAATAAAAAAATAATAATTTTAAGGGTGGGGGGGGGGGGGAACTTTTTGAAATGACGAATTTTAAGGGAAGAAGAGTTTTTATTTTTCATGCTGGGAGATTTGTGAACCCCTGATAAGGGCGTTCCCCTACCCCTGATTTGATATAATTATAGCCTAAAACCACCCCCGGGAAATTCTCTACATAGTAAAAAAAACTCTATGAAAATCGGTCCAGTAGTTTCGTTACAAACAGCAGCAGACAGACAGACTTTGTCTTTTATATTATAGTATAGATATAGAAGAATTCATGCCCTTGGCATCCAATTATACCATATTTAACAAAATATTTTGTTTTTATTGCACCATTTTATGTTTATTTGAGAAACCACATAAGTCAACGAACTTTAAAATTCAATATAATGTGATCCAGGGTAATTGAAGAATATTGACAGTGTATTTGATATGGCAAAAACGAATCAGACTGGAAAAATGTCCATCTTTTGTCAATACCAACTTTTATTCAGTTTTTTTTTTAAGTTTCTGAACTGTGACCTATTGGGTTTCTCAAATAATTGATTCTGTTAATAGCTCTGAAGATGGGCCTAAACAGGACCGAAACGTCAGCTCTGAGGGGAAATAAATGAAATTAGATAACACATTTTCGCTTCTAGGCATGCTTTCAATTAATTTTTGGCGTATTCGATCGTCCCCGTACTTCAAAAAGTGTATTTTTCTGGAATTAGAGATCCTCTTCTTCCCAGACATGTTCAATAGGATTTCAATCTGGAGCGTTCATTGTCGACAAATAGCGCAAACTCTCTGGGCTGCGTGAGGGTTTTTCCACTAATGTATGGGGCGAAAGTGCTTTACATTATGTTCTGAAATACTGTATACTAATTTTTTTTTGTTTTTGCTCCTTCTTTTCCATTTGTTCTTATTCTGTTTTGATAAATAAAAAAGAAAAAATTGAAATTAGTTTCAGACAGATGTGAGCTTCGACGTGCCGATTGTGCACACAGCACGAATTCATGCCAAATATTCAACGGCGCCTGTTTTCATGTACGAATTTGATTATTCAGGCTTCAAAAGTCTTGCCAAATTCTTTTTCGGCGGAATCAACTTTAAAGGTATTTATAAAAATAGATTATTGAGTTTTTGTGACAAACTAATAAAATAAATGTTGCTTAATAGGCGCGTGCCACGCGGACGACATCTTCTACCTGTTCCGGTTCTTCTATCTCCCTGAGATGCTGGAACGGGGCACAAATGAATGGCTGGTGAGTCGACGCCTGGCCAGGATGTGGACTCAATTCGCTAAGACGGGCCGGCCGACGTCGAACAGGCTCGTCAACGATACCCTAATCCCGATACGCTGGGATCCTTTCGACGAGGGACAATCTCGTTACCTACAAATAACCAATGAGCTTAATATGCGTTCCGATCTCAGGAGGCCCAATATTCGATTCTGGGACAGGTTTTATACATAAAAATTTCTAATTTCCTCTTGCGTTGAAATGAAATCAATTCTAGATAGCAGAAAACTTCTTTGTTTTTCAAAACAATTTCTTCATTGAATTGACTTTTTTTCGTTGCATTTTTTCGAATCGTTTAAAGAAATTAACTCGGAGGGAAATGGAATTTGAATAGTAGCTCGTGAATGTAGCTAATATCTTGAATAGAGAAAAGCCAAAGGATGCAGCCAATAATTGAGCCTCTATTTAATGATTAAACACTTTATTTGGAACGTTTCGGCTGCCATCTTCAGCCTGCAAAGAGCATATTCAAATTTTGTATACAATAAAATAGAGTTTTTAATAAAATTATATATATTATACAGTCACTTGACTAAGAATGCAAATTCGTTATATTAATAGCAAGGACAACTCTATTTATTTGTAAAAAAATTTTAATATGCTCTTTGAAGGCTGAAGATGGCAGCCGAAACGTTCCAAATAAGTGTTTAATCATTAAATCAATTATTGACTGCATCCTCGTCGTATTCAAGGAAATTAAATTTGTTTATCATATTTATTTAAATATATAACTCTACATATATATATATATGCGATTTATGTGAAATTTCATGAGTTTGAATTTGAGAAAAGTTTTCATTTTTGATTAATAAAATGCAGTCTAGTGTGAATACTATTACCCTTAGAAAAAACCTATGGATTAGTGAATTACGATATCCCCTTTTTCAACCCGTGCTAAGGGCTAGAAATAGTCTAACTAAATATCGAGAAAAAAAAAAAAAACCTCCCCATAAACTAGAAATTTTTTTCCTCGAAATATTACTATTATTTTAACACATAGGTTGAAAACCTCTTGATAATTATCAACATAAGGGAACAAAAACTCTCCTCAAATTGAATGAAAATGATGAGATGTTAAATTAGAATATTGAACAGAAACTAGACTAGAATTTAATATAATTGTTAATTATATGTATAGATTCTTTCCATTTGTGTATTCCATGAATGTAAACAAATCCTCAAGCAGGCGCTGGATTGGAATAGTAATGATAATTTTATTTTTAAGAAAAGGCAAGGGTCCGCCGAAGGCGAGCCCGAGCCAGCTGAGGGGGTCCAGGGGTGTGAAGCCCCCGGCTAGTAAGCAAATTTTCTTTTAATACACCAGTTAATTTTCTCGACAATAAGCAACAATTATGTTAAATTAGAATCTTTTCTATAATATTTCTGAAGGAAATAAAACAAAAACAAAATGAGTCCAAAGATAAAAACATTAAATGGAGAGGAAGTCACCCTTTATCGAATGGAAATTGTATTGTTTAGCTGGCTTCTTCTCGGTTTATTGTTCTACTAGTTATATATTATTATTATTATTGGAATTGAATATGGTTCAAGAGGTGTAACTAACAACCAACTGCCATCGTTACAAGGGCGGATACAAGGGGGGGGTAAAGAGGATAATTACCTCCCCCCCCCGAAATTTGAAAAAAAAAAAATTATTTTTAATGTAAAATTTTAAAAATTAATACTTAAAAATTTGATTTGTATTTATATTCTGGCAAACAAGTACAGAATGCGCCTTTAAATTACCGAAATTAAGAAAGAATTGTGTGCTGTGCGACGAATCACACCAGATTCCCCCCCCCCCGAGAAACACCTCTCGATCCGCCCTTGCATCGTTAACACATACAATAGGAAAGATTTATAAAGTAATTGCAAGAATGGCTCAAAACATACAGTGTTGTGATATATATATATATATATATATATATTTGATATTTAATAGAAATGGATTTTTAAGACACAAACGAAAGAAGTTCTATTCTGTTCCTATTCTGAATTTTATAATAAACACCATTTCCAAATTTTTTCGCTATCTGATATATATTTATTTTTTTTTTTTTGAAGGGCGTGAATGAACGACTCTAAAGCTCAAGGGTTTTAGATTTTATGCATTTAATATAGCATTTCTAGTCTTTTTTTATAATTTAATTTTAAGAGTTATCGATAGTCAAGAAATAAAAAAAGAAAAAAGAACAAAATTTGTGTTATTTCTTACCTGATTTCCTTTTTTTTCTTCTATTTATACGAAATGGAATTCAACAAATTTTTGATCTTTATTCTCGAAGGCTTCTGCGTGGACAGGGCCGCTGAAAAATAAATAAAATTCACATTAATTAAAGCTAGGAAATGACAAATAACAAGTAAATAAAAATTAAGCCATTTGAGCTCGTATCCTGGCCTCAATTTAAATGAGAGGACTTTTAAATGATTTTTTTTTTATTATTAAAACATTGAATGGTAAATCTGAATTTGGCCCCCTGTTTAATTTATATATATGATCACCCTGGACCACTATCCAGAGGAAGATGCTGATATTATGAGTTAAATGCGTTGTCCTATCAAGCCTTCGGGAGTCGAACCAGAGATCTACCGATAACTGAGCACATATCGATGGGTCCGTGGTTCGACTCCCGGCAACACCCTCTCTTTTGTCGGGTATTGAAATTAATAAATATTAACTTGTATGAATTTCTCTGAGCCGTGATCTATATAATTTCTAATTTATTTAATAAACGATAAATTCTTATAATTTGCTAAATATTTTTTTCGAGATGTATTATTTGAATAAGATAATAGTATTCAAAATACCTCGATTCGGACTTTAACTGAGTCATAGATATATTTAACAAGACTGTGAGTGTTTTTTATTGGTGAGGCCAAACATCCCATGGCCCCCGGGAATCGAACCCAGGATCTCCGCCTTTCCGGGTCGAGGGTCCGGTGGCCTGGTGCAATGGATAGCACGCCTATGCCCCGGAAAGGCGGAGATCCTGGGTTCGATTCCCGGGGGCCATGGGATGTTTGGCCTCATCAATAAAAAACACTCACATGTCTTGTTAAATCTTATAATTTGTTTTAAATATAATCTCGCCCCCGGGCCTTGGTGTAGTGGTTAGCATGCTAGCCTTTTGTAGCAAGGGTCGCGGGTTGCGACAAAAATTTATTTACCAAATAAATAAGGACGGGGTCTAAATGCCGAAACCGATCTTAAAAAGTTTAAAAAATAAATAATATAATTTGGCAATATTTTAATCATTCGCTCAATGCTTTTGATGTCTCAATGAAGCGAAACTTCAGATACTCTTGTATGTCCCTATCTTCCCGGCGTTCCAGGCCCCGATAAATTAAAGTAAACTTTTGTTATAAAATGAATTGTTTGGTCTTAATTGTTGATGTTTCCATGAATATGTGTTTTTAGCACTTTTATTTAGACGAGTTGAACTCGAAAAGATTAACTAGACCAAAAAAACCTCTCGAAAAGAGTAAATTCCCCAGGGCACCCGCTGAAAAGAAGCAAAGGACACGCATTCTTATATCAGTGACGGGAAAATGTTTCAACTATTGGTAATGGCTAAATTTCTGTTGAATATTAAAATTGTGAATTGCCTGCTGGGTTGATACTAAATAGAATAGAGAAAGGAACTTACGATTTTTGTCATTTCCTTTTTTGCAGATGAAATTTATGACCCTGTATGAATCTGCATATGCCTCTTGTGAGCTGACGATTGAGAAAATTGCTTGCTGCATATATCACATTGATAAGGCTTCTCTCCCGTGTGCGTCCTGAGATGGATTTGTAGGTTATAGCGTTGAGTAAAAAACTTTTTGCAGATTTCGCACATGTAAGGTCTTTCGCCGGTGTGTGTTCGTAAATGGTGTTTAAGATTAGAGCTATTCGAGAACTGCTTGGTGCACATTTCACATTTGTACGGTCTTTCCCCTGTATGTATCCTAAAATGTGCATTTAAATGCGATTTATGGGAAAATTGCCTATTGCAAAATTCACATTTGTATGGCTTCTCGCCGGTGTGAGTTCGCACGTGGGAATTAAAATTCGATCTATCATAAAATTGCTTGTGACATATATCACACATGAAAAGTTTTTCACCTGTATGTATTCGGAGATGATTTTGAAGATGGGAATGTTGAGAGAATAATTTTTTACAAATATCACACGTGTAAGGTTTCTCGCCCGTGTGAGTTCTCAAATGAATTCTTAGCTGTGTTTTGTGTGAGAATTGCTTGTCGCAAATTTCGCATTGATAGGGCTTTTCTCCTGTATGTGTCCGATAATGGGACGTTAGATTTGATTTGTCATAAAATTGCTTTTTGCACACATCACAGGTAAAGAGTTTCTCGCCGTTGTGTATCCGAAGATGAACTTGAAGGCTCTGATATTGGGAAAAATATTTTCCACAAATTACACACTTATAGTTTTTATCTCCACAATTTGTTTCTTCATGCGCTTGTAGTGTATGAGAAAAACGAAATTTTTTATCACAAAATCTGCAATGCAAGAATTTTTTTGGTGGTCCTTTTGGTTTAATTCTTGGCTTTTTTAAAGGTATGGCTTAAAAAAAAAAATTGCATATTAGAATATATTCCGAAATTTAAATTCCGTTGTCTAAAGATTTTAATTACCAGGTGTTTTTAGATTGAGAATTAATTTTGTTTGTGATACAGAATGAAGATCTTGTTGAACACATTTGATGTAATGCTTATGAAGATAAAATAAATTTATAAAATTCGTATTGCACAAGCCACAAGGAAAGACTGGACCTAAAAAAAAATAAAACCATTAAAAGAAATTCATTTAATAAAGAAATTATTAATATTTTTTAAATTCTCGATTCTATCAAATAGTAGAAAGAAGAAATTTAAAAAATTTTTAACCAAATTAAATTGGCATGTATATATATAACGATTGTTGAAGGCGTGTCCCCAGATCTAAGCTGAAGAACAGCCACCGAGATCATCGTTTCATTATAAAGAAAAGCAAGCGCTATTTAACCTCAAAGAGAAACAACAGGAACTATCAATTTATATATTTTGAGGGTCTTTCAGCAAATGCGTTTTAAAAAAGGTTTTTGATTATATAGATTTTTATTATGCATTTTGTTTAGAATGGAAGATTTATTGCCTTTATTTTTAACAAAGGTATTATAGGTCAAGTTTTAAGACTAAAAAGAGGTATTTTTATTATTATTTGCTTTATTGCAGAACTGGCTACTGCGCTAGCAAGCAGTTTCGGTGGGAATCATCCAGCATCTTCAGGCCTGTATAAAGCATAATATAATATAAATAATTATAAATCCTTAATAATATAGGCCTATATATATATATATAAGTTCTCCTATTGGAGATAATATGGAGAAAATAATTCGAATGTCTTTCAATATTTTTAAGATAATTCTTTCACAGGACCTATGTGCATATGTAAATATATATATATATATATATATATGAGGGATTTTTTGTTGGTGATCTTATCTTCAATTATTATATATATATATATATATATATATATATATATATATATATATATATATACTCTGTGAATTATCCTTTGTGAAGATCAATGAATGTATATATACATATATATATATATATTTTTACACATATTAGACAAGATTGGCTCTCTTGTCAGAGTGCTTTTTTGAATTTGTAGCAAATTTATAAAATTGTTTAAGTCTAGATCTGGTCTGTCTAGATTAAATCAGGATTAAATCTGATTTATGTTTTGCATGTTAAAATTTATATCAATGAACAATCAATATTTCAAATTTTAAATTAAAAATTGAATGCTAACGTATTTGACAGTTAATATTGGTTGTTCATTGATATAAATTTCCATTGATTTCCATTGATATAAATATCCATCAAAATCTCGACATCGCATTTTTGACATGATCGCAATACTTTCTCTCTCTATATATTTTATATATATGGTAAGAGAAAGTAAAAAAAAGAATTAAAAAATATATTAAAATATTGATATTATTGTAAAAATTTACAGAGATAACTTTTACGGTGCAAAGTTTCTAATATAAACTGCTTTTATTTCGCTTATATTCTTGTATTTTGTCATATTCATTTGTGTTCTACATAAGAATATTTCATTGTTTTTTTTTAAAGATAATTGGAAAACTTTCACCACAAAAATTTTATTTAAAAATCTTTCATATTAAAAAAATAAATAAATAAATAATCACATGTAGAAAAAGCATGAATGTGACAACAAACGAAATTAAAGAGATTCTAGTAGAAACTTTGCATCGTCAAGAATGCGACCTTGGAGATTAATAAAAATTTCGAGCAAACTTTTATTGTTTAAATATTGTAATGTGTGATGAGGCTTCAATGGTAAATACTATGCCTATTTATTGTAGAGAATTTACTAGTGAAATTTAAAATAGACAATGGAATGGATTATATTTACTGACAATTGTGAGGCGGGATCGAAAACGAAGAATTATTTATATTAAATACAATGTGTTAGGCCTATTGATAAAAGGAGAATTTACAAATTTAAAATGATAGAACTTTAGTCAAAGTTGAAATGCCTCAAAATAGAATAATTTTGCCATATTTGGGTAGTTAAAATAGAAATATTTTGCATAAAAATGATTAAATTGGCTTAGATTAATTTCTTACTAAAATAAATGAAAACAAGATTTGATGACATTTTTCAATGGATCAACAATAATAGCAATATGTGTTAATAATTAGGAATTAGTTAATTATTAAATTAAGAATATTATGAGTTTAAAATAATAGATTATAATATTTTGACATTTTGAGTGAGGTTAAAATAATTACCTATATGGATTGGAAAAGTATTTTGGTTTTGTGCTTCACTTTGTGTATTTTCTTCTTGATTATTTGACATATTTGGATGGAAAAATTAAAAAAAAAAAAAAAAAAGACATATGTCAATTGACACAAAAAAGTCAAGAAATATATATATATATATTATATGTATACTCTGTGAAGGGAAGCGAAAGGCCAACGGCTCCAAGCATGCCTGGATGGTGCTGCCTCTAGCGGCGAATGTTTTTGTTAAGATTTGGAAAAGCTCCAGGGTCACTGACTTGTTTTAATTTATCCAGGCCTGAATTTATCAAATAAATCAGGTCCGTGAAATAAAATCAAAATTTTGTTTTAAATATTTCCTAACACCATGGGCTAGGAGGGTCCCCATCGACCCCACAGAAAATTCTTATGATCCAAATTTTTTTACTTTTCAATATTTTTGATTTATATATACAGAACTGTGAAAAGTGAAAAAAAATAAAATATTTACAAATTTGTGAAGGGGTCGATTTGTATTTCGGATCTGTTTGTCTCAGTACAAAATCAAACAATTTTTGTTCTTTGTTCCATCGTATACTATAATTCTTCAAAATATTAATTATATAACTCTGAAATAAATAAATAAAAGGGTTTATTAAATTAAATTTAAAAAAAGGTATTTTATTTCTAAGAGAGTAAAGGACCACCCAGATGACTTCATAAATCAAAAAGGGGCCAATTTTCGAAATTTTGTTTAGAAACCACGCCACACATTTATTTACATTTTGTTTTTTGTTTTTTATTTCCATTACACAGATGTATTTATAACTAAAAACTAAACCAATTATAATAATTTAATATTCACCTTTTATATCTAGATTAAAAGATATGAATTTTTTTTTTTTTTTAAATTATGGACGTATATTTTAATGAATAAAATTTTCTAATGTAAAATTACAATGATAATAAATATAATTAAATTTTAGGTACATATTTAATTTAAGAAAAATATAATATGTTTAGGTTTTTGTGTTGTTTTGTGTCGAGAGAGCAATTTCCACGAGTTTGTAATCGAGGAGCGAATCCCGATTGCGGCAAACGATCAAGAAATTGTTGGCGAAAACAAAAACCTAACAATCAAACAAGGCATTGACAAATTTTTTATTTAATTTAAACAATAAAAAATAAAAATCATAGTTGGTGAATAAATAATGAGTTTGTGTGCTCGGGAGGAATGCAATGAATGATGAGCACAAAATTCTATTATTAATATTTATTATTATTAATAATGGATAAAAAAAGAAATTAGGAAAATTGATGATCTAATTTTAATTGGTTCTCTCGTTCTTAAAACTATGTATACAGAAAAAGAAATTTAGATCTTTAAAATGCGTTCTTCATTTGTGCTATACGATGACCGTTGGAAGGGAAATTGTCTATTTTTGTCCACTAACAAATTATTATTATTATTATTATTAATGTGAGTTTTTGAATAATAAAAATTCATACATACACACAAATTGAACGCACCATTTTCAAGAAAAGATTAACTAAACATTCACACAAAATCATACAATAAAAAAAAAAAAAAAAAATAATAATTAAATGCGATAGAGGAATTTCTCTAACGCAGATTTTGATTCATAAATTATAAAAAGAATTATATTTATATATATATATATATTTATAAAATTACCTAAATAATCCTCAACATCATCTATTAAAATAAAAACCCGAAGAACGGATTAAAAGCTTATGTGTTGGATGATCATGTTAAAACACTAATTGTTTTAAAATTCAGTGTTTTTTTTTTTTCATTCAATTTATTTTTAGTTTTTTTTTTTTTTAAATAAAATTTATTCTAAAATTACTTAAGAACAAATGCACATACATGTCTTTGACCACTCTAGCGATCCATTGAAACTAAAAATTAAAAAAAAAATATCAGGTGGCGGAGCGATTGAGTGAAGTCAGTCAGCTGAGTGCATCTGGGATGATTTTTTTTTTCTTAAAGATATAAAATTGCACTGCATTAAAACTCGTAGTCAGCCCCGGCCATGTCAATAGCCCAACGGAATTTATCTCGTTGTGTTTTGTTATAGATCTTCTCAATGGGGACTCCGTTCTTCTTACACCTGTTCAAAGTAGAAATTTATTTATCATAAGAGGTGAAGTTGGAATTAAAAAAAAAAAAAATATCCTAACTTATGTGAATAGAGTTAAAAATCTCACTGTCCCACATTGCTACCAAAGTAATCGTATATGCAGATTGGTACCATTATATGTTAATGTGATGATAGTAATAGACAATGTTCATATTTAACCCGAAGTTGGCAATGAATTTTAATTCACCGCCCTCTGGTTCCTTCGTTGTGTTTTATTATTGTCGTTGGTCGTTTTTTTTTTTTCCTAACCTCATGTTGTAAATTTTTTAATTAATTATCATTTATTTTATCAACCATTGTTTATTAATTTATCCCAACAATCCATATAAATATAATATATATATATACGAGTATATGGCTAATTTCTATATTTTTGTTTGAGAAAGAACGTCGCATAAATAAAAAAAAATGAAATATATTAATATATAACCATTTTTCAATAAAACTTATGTCTTTGAAAGGGCCCTGTTAGACCTCCCTCCCCCCTGAAAAAATTCTCTATATTCGCCCATGCCAACAATATTACTTTTAATGATTGAAGCTTGCAGCTACTCTCATCTACCAAGGTGTAGTAGGTCATACATAGATGAGAGTAGCTGCAAGCTTCAATCATTAATTGTCAACCTCCTCAACGAAACACATTCTTCAATATTACTTTTTTATAAACATAATTTTTAATAAAGGATATTACAGGATGTCACGGCTACTCGAAGATCGTGGTATGTGTAATGTTTATATAAAAATTAAAAAAAATTTTGATCATTTTTTATTTCTAGTCACTGGTCGGCCAGCCAGTGTACATTATTGGTTTCACTCCTTCGATCGGATCATCTTCAGGGCCTAGAAAAAAATAAACATTAGGAATATTCTTTATTCTCTTTGTCAAACAAACATTTGTTAGATTTTTTAAAAATTATAAAACATTTTCATATATATACAAAAAAACTTCAACTAATTTTTAAAAACGATTGTACGAATTATATTATATATATATATATGAAAATATTTTATAATTTTTAAAAAATCTAACAAATGTTTGTTTGACAAAGAGAATAAAGAATATTCCTAAAGTTTATTTTTTTTGTAGGCCCTAAAGATGATCCAATCGATGGATTGAAACCAATAATGCACACTGTTTGACTATGTTTTCGCTGCAAGAATCCTCAAGTCAGAGATTTTTCAATAAGGTCCCCATGGTTTGTAGATTTTAGATGGTATATAAACAAGTCTTTCCAAATTTTGAGGTCATATACAGTATATAAAGCAGTTTTTTTTTTTTCACACACACTGTCTTTTCGGCAACTCCTATTTAAGACTTTTACGATACTTAGATTTTTATTAATATATATTTTGGGGTCTAGGCATATTTATTCAAGCCATTTGGTCCATTGGACTGCCTGGGATCCGAACTCGCGACCCACCAGCACGCTAGCAACTTCACCAAGGCCCGAGGGCTAAAGCAAAGTTTGCCAAAATATTTTTTTAAATAAATGCCAACTCACCATGCAACTGATATCCGAGGGTCGAGGTAATTAAGTTTACTTGTTCCAAGGGCAATCTCTTTATTTTCTTCTTTATCCGTTGCTTGTACTTCGAGTTTTTGTAATTGTTCACGGAGACGATCTAATGCCTTGCGTTTTTTCTCCATTTCCATTTTAGTTTTAGCTGAGCCGCTATGTTTGCTTTCTTTTTTAATTTTTTTAAAAGCTTTCTCAGCTTCTGCTACTTGTTCACGTTTTGTTTCAATTTTATTCTAAAAAAAAAAAAAAATTTAATTTAAAATTTATTTTTCCTCATAAATTTTAATTAAATGAATTAAAATGAAAAAACTACCTTGAGATTCTCCATAGATTTCGCGTGTGTTTTGGGGACAGCGCGCTGATGGTTACAGAGCACAGCGACAGCTCGATTTGCTCGATTATAAGCAAGAATTTTCTCAGCGATTGTCATGTCATCCTTGGTGAGCGCCTTCAGTTGCTCTTGTAGCGTAAATGAAGCGTTGAATGTACGGAACACTTTGGCTGTCAGGCCTTCCATCAAATCATTGAGATGTTTGTTCATTACAGCTGTGTTTAGCCGATCAAAGAGGTCATCTTTCGGCTCTTTATTTTGCATAAATAGCTGCAAATTTTTGAAAACGCGCTTTTCTACGCTCACTTCATTGTAATAACTGAAAACAAAAAACAAATAATTGTTTTAATATATAATATAGTAAATATTAAAATATATAATGGTTGGTTATCAAATACTATTTTTCTCCCTATTATATTATTAAAAAAAATATACTAAAGCCTCGGATAGGCTAGAGATCCGGGGTGCAATAAGGTCACTTGATCCGTCATCACCAAAAAATACTCCGTTGTATTAAGTACTTAAAAAATATCGAGATATAAGTATATTCAGTTTTTTTTAGATGACATGAAAGTCACATGTTGTTGTAAAAATAACAAATCTATTTATTTAGTTATTTTATAAAAATATAGAGATTATAATAAGAATAATTTAGGCGATAGTGTTAAATTACAACTCTCCTAGAGCTTTTTGCTTTATTGTCTGAAAGGATATCTAACGCCAATAGCAAAATTAAGCCATTTATTAGGATATCGCATAAACCAATCAACACTTTATCTGTTTTTTTTTTTTCGGTACCTGGCGCTTGACACACTAATGCGTAACAGGGTCCATTAAACCATTTGGTATCCACTATCTGTTTTACAATAATAAAGATAAAACTCCATTGTTGTCAAGATCCAACTTGGTTTATGCGATCATAAAGTGATTGTGGTAAAAAATATAAGGTAAGAGAAAGTATTATAATATATAGGTGAGAAGGAATGATGGCCTTATTGCATTGGAATCCCGCACTATCCATACAACTCATATGTTTGACCAGGCACGGCCAAAAATATTAATTTATGAAGAAAACCTTACTAAAAGATTGATTTTGGAATCATATATATATATCAACGACTGTGTTAATTTTAAGCATGATGCCAATGAAGTTTTAAAATATTACATCGGAATAGTTTAGATAAACTCTGTCATCTGGCGAAGTTAAAATGTATTGCAATACTAATATGCAAATTACTAATGAACATCATTCTTTCCGTGTCCAATGAGCGAGCGCTCCGCTCCGTTTATGCGAATGCGTGTCGCCGAAATTGTAATTTTCATTTATTCTCGCCTCCGGGTATGTACTCTATATTATAGATTACAAGTGGGAAAGCCCGCCTTCGGGGCTACGCGCCCTAGAACCCCTTGCCGAGCAAATGCTTCACCGAAGGCGAGAAATTGCAAAATGTTTTAAATTTCTCTTTCTGAATCCACTTCCTGTAACTTTGGCCAGTCAGCGAGAAAACAGGCACATACACACAGTGACAGGAAGTCAGTGGCTAGTGCTTTATATATAGTAATGATGATATTTATATATTGTAATAACTTGAGAAGGGTGAATAAATAAATCCAGAGCTGATATTCAGGCAATTTATTCGGATTACTGAAGAAGGAGCCGTTTGAGCCCCGAAACGTTGACCTATAGCGGAGGGATTTAATCCGAATAAATTGCCTGAATATCAGCTCTGGATTTATTTATTCACCTTTCTCAATAATATCCACCAGGCTCCCCCTATCTTCTTCATAGTGTAATAACATTTATTAATTGAACCCTGTTATTCAATGGTGTGTCAAAGACCAAATATCGAGTTTTGAGAAAATCAACATTAAAGTTTTTCTGATTTAAATTGTTTTGATTAGATTATATATCATTTTTTTTGTCAATTGTGCAAGTAAATACTGTAATTATGGCAGATATTCATAAATTATCTTTAAAAATATGACTAATTTAGAGAAAAAAAAAATATAAAAAATTATTTTTACAAAATTCTCTATGTGCGATATATAATTGTAAATAATGCTTCAAAGTCCCTTGACCCATGATTGAAAAATTCTCTAAGTCCAATTATATTTGCAAAAATGCTTCAAAGTCTCTTTATATTTAATACTAGTAGCATAGAAACTTTTTATCAAAATCACATTCATCAATTTTAAATAGTATTAATATTTTAAAATTAAATACAAAGTGATATCAAAATTTTCTCATCAATTAATTTCCGAATAAATAGCTTGGAATCAGTAAATCAAAGTTATAATAATGAAATAGACTTAATATTACGGCCACTTCAACCTAACCTAACCTAATATTATTTATTTTGTTGTCTTTTCGAAATCGCACTGATCCTCATCCTCATCTTCATTTTCATTATCAGGAATAATATCAAAAAATTAAATTTTGACGTCTACGAATTCAGAGAAAATTTTCTCATTTTTCAAAAAAAAAAATGATTTTTGTTTATTTAAGGGGAAAAAATATATATAATATTATTTGGTAAATAACTTTTTATTGGTTGTTAAAATCACACTGGTTAAAACTCAATTAAACGATATTAATTTATTGTTAATTGGAAAATTATATATATATTAATATATATATATATAGTTCATAGAAAAAGATAGAAAACATTATAGAATTAGGCTAAAAGAAATTAAAAAATGAATTATAATTTTTGTAGGTTATGAAATACTTGTATTAAATTTCAACAAATGGAATATAGTAATAGTGTATTGAATATATAAATTTGAAATAAATAAAATTAATATTTTCTTGAGTTTATATTAAATACCTCTAAACAATAGCGATGCCGGTGTTCATAATTGAAAATACTTGGGGCATAAACGCAACAATATATCTCAACCGTATAGTTGTTTACGATGTCTTGCATTTGACGCATAAATGAAAAATTGTTCTTTTCAAATTAAGTATTACGAAACAACATGTTAAGTACATAAATCATTATTGAAAAATGTAAAATCCTGCATTGAAATATTGCAAAAATAATTTTATGCTTTTACATTAAAAATAAATTTTTTTAGGACATATTTCATAAAAAATACTATTAATTAAAGCATTTGAAACAATATTCCATGCTTAACTCAATTTTTAATTTTTTGGTCTTTGACACACCATTGAATAACAGGGTTCAATTATATGTACGAAAATATTTTATCTCTGAAGATGGCCTAGACCAGTGACCGAATCGTCAGCCAACGGCATAATAAAAGGAATAATTTTGGCTGGAATTTTTTGACTCCGCTTTAAAAATAATTTAATGGATTATTCATCTTAAAATTGACATGTTCGTTTGAGAAATCTCCTAAATTTAATAAGGCACTTATCTTACCGTATAGAATCTTTTCCGAGGAAATCAAAAACGACGACATTTTCTTTGTCATCTTTTTCAGCAAGCAATTCAATATGTTCAACTCGGAGGGAACAACAACCGACAGTGTCAGCTTGGTCTTCGTCTTTCTCGTTACCAGCTCTAAAATAAAGACAAAAAGAAAAAAAATGTAGAAATCATCAGAAAAGAATAAAATCAATTTTTGTTGCTACCTGAGAGCAAGTTTATCAATAAAGTATAGGGCGACGGCTCTCTGACGAATTCGCATCTCTTTGCTTTTCCAATCTTCACGATAAGTTTGACGAATTTTCTCAATCGATTTTGCGAGTTTCCGGGCTGTCTCGTATTTTGCCCAATCCTTTTCACCTTTTAATTTAGATGATGGATTCAACATAACATATTTAACCTGGCCCTGAACATTCTCGTTCCAAGAAGCCAGCCAAGTTACCTAGAGGACAAATTTTATTTTATTTTATTTTATTTTTAACATATTATAATTTTATTTAAAATGGATCAAATAACCAGCCTTAATTTTTAATCAAAACATTACAAAATAAATATATTCTCTTTTTTAGAGATTGTTCAAAAAACACCGGCGTATTCTTTGCTCATTGTTGACACTCGTTCAGGTCCATTCTCTAAAAACGGACGTTAAAATTTAACATCAGCGTTAAGAAATGCTATTCTCAAAGCCAAGTTTTAACAGCGAAGTTAATATTTTATTTTTTAGCACCAGGTGTTACCGATTCATATGATGATAAAAATACGGCGTCAAAATATTGAAGGCACTCCCTATACATGACATTAATTTTAAACACTATTGGCTAAATATTAACGCTTTAGCGTTAAAGTTTTTCCTTACAGAATACCAATTTGTGGCAAGAAGATGTTCAAATGAATTAACTCTGATTTTAGTTGTTAAAAGTTAACGGTTTTCTCTTAGAGAATAGACCTGGTTGATGGTTATCATCGGATCTAATATGTACAGTGAGGGGCAATATTAAGTCCCATGCATGCGTTTCCTATTTGTGATTATTTCATTGTTTTTTAAAAAATATATATTCTTTAATGGAAACTTTCATGGTTCAAACTTAGAAAATTTCCAAAAAATATTTTCATTTTCTTTTATAAAAACAATGAAATAATCAAAAGTAGAAAACTCTTGGGCGGGACTCAACTTTGGCGTTCACTGAACGTGTATACTTCTAAACTTGGCACTTGGATCAAGGAATGTTATAAAAAATTAAGGTTGGTTTAAATTTGATCCAATTAATATAATATTCAACCTACCGATGGGTCATGGCGAACTTCTTTCCATTTATGACCCTCAGGCGGGGTGGGAAACTTTGAATCTTTCGAGCAGTTGATGATCACGTCCTCTGGGAGGACGCGCTTCTTCAGTTTGCCCATCTTAGGATGCTCTCCTCGGCCCCTGAAAAGGCCAGGAGGTTCAATCTTAAAGTTGCCAATTTTCTCTTCATGGCCATCAATTGTGCAAAATCCATATTCTTTAATAGTCGCTTCGTTTTGGTCTTTAAGGGCTTTCTTCTCTTCTTTAGTGCGATTTTTTCTCTCTTCAGAGAGTTGAAGAAAGTATTGATGCATTTGTTTAAAATCACATTTGTCCAATTTGGTAATTTTGGATTTTTCAGATTCCGTCATGACGCTGCGCCAATCTTTAAAGAAATTATTATTAAACACGTCCTTGGTTGTGTAGTCATGGTCGAGCATGCGCGCATAGAAGGTGGCGACTTCCTCGGTGGGCTCAGTCAGCTTCATCTCTTGGCCATCGTAACGGAATTTGACGTTGCTTGGCAGAGGTTCATAAGCAGGTGCAAAAACGGGGCCCTTGTGCTCGAGGAACTTCCATTTCGTGCCATCGTTCTTCTTCTCCTCTTCCCACCATTTCCACACTTGCTTCTCCTCGTCTTCTTTTTTCTTCTTCCTCGGGCTTGCTGTCTCCGTTTTTACTTCTTTCTTTATTGATTTAGGAGTTTCTTTCTTTTTCTTTTTTTTCGGTTTAATTTCCTCTTCTGAATCGGAAGAATGTCTCTTTTTACTTTTCTTTTCTTGTTTAACAATTTTCCTTGCCCCTAATGGGACATCATCATCACTTTCTTCCTCAGAACGGGGACGCTTTTTGATTGATGGCTTTCTGTGTACCTATTAAAAAAAAAAAAAAAAAAAAAAAAATTTATTAGAATAAGAATATTGAAAGAGAGAGGCTCTCTATCAGCAATGATTTTGTCAGAGTTTCATAATTACCAGCGGCTCGTCTTCTTCATCCTCCTCTTCACTTTTAATTACTAATCGGGGCTCATCGAGAGTTGAATCGGCGGTGGTGTCAAGAAGCGTCGAATCCCTATGAGACCAAGGATCATCGCCTTCATCGAGCGTCGAGTCACCTTTATGTGAATCGATGGTGTCATCGTAATCAGGTTCATCTTTAATACCTCCCGGAGTTAAGGGACGATCAGGAACCTCCTCATCCAATATGCTAATAGGTTCTTCTTTAATTTCAACTTTCGGCTTCTTTTCTGAAAGTTCAAATTCTAAATTTATAAGAGCTATTATAATGAAAATAATATTTCGGGAGCTAATTTTTTAAAATGCATCAAGAGATAATTATTTTAATTAATATACAAGTGAAAAAGTTTTAAATATGTATTGATATTAGTTAGTAGTTATAAGAAATAGTGTCGATACCTTTTTCTTTATCCTTTTCTCTCTCCTTGTCTCGGTGTTTGTCCTTATGCTTTCTTTCTTTGTCATCCTTGTGGCGGTCTCTGTCCTTTTCCTTATCCTTGTCTCTGCTACTGCTATGGGAAGAAGAGTGTCTATCCTTATCCTGCAAAAATAAACGATTGAAATAATTTTTAATTAATTAATATTGTTGATTTCAAGTTCAAGTGCTTCAGCTTATGAGTCAAGCCAGAGAGGGTTCAGGCATATAAAGTCAGAACTGAAAAGATTTTAGGAATTAATATTCTAGACCTATTCTTTTTGTATTTTGGCAAGTTTTTTTTTTAAATCCTGTGAGAGTTTTAATTTAATATTTAATCTCATCTGGCTGGCTTCGCCAATGAATTAAATCATACTTTAAGTAAAAAGATGTTTAATCTATATCTATATATATATATAAATGAAATGGGAAAAACGTATGTATGTATGTATATGTTCTAAAGAAATCCACAATTTTCAATGAATCTATTTGAAATTAAGTACACATATATATAGTACATGGACCAGGGAGTAACGGAGTAATAATTTGAATCTCTTAAATATTTTGGAAAAATAATTATAATTATAATCAAATTTCTTCAATATGGGAACACAAAATCGACAAGTTAGCTAGGAAATTTGAGAGGCAGGTAGATGCTCTGAGAAGTTAAAAAAAAAAAAGAATATGAGCACGTATTGCAATTGGCAACTAAGCTAAACATATCCAGCAATCTCTCGCTCTAAGAGTTGGTTATTATATTCAAGAAAGAAGAAAGAGAGAAGTACGATTTAATAAATCTGTTATTTAAAAATATTTTCTTTGTTTTCAATTTTGCCTGCCAAATGCGAGCAAGGGGGACCAGGGGGCGCAGCCCGGCTTTGCGACTAGTATAATCAGTTTATTTTTATTGTATTAATAGAAGAATTCAAACTAAGATAATATCACTATTTAAATGAAAAAAAAAAAAAAAAAAAAAATCAATAAAATTCTCAACTTGCTACTAATCGCCTTCGTATCAATTGTTTGTTTTAGTCAATTCGCCAGCGTTACATATACAAAAATATTTAATCCCCTCTATTTGAGCAGCTCTTCTTTGCCATATTTTTTGAATGGACCCGAGGGAGGGGGATGAATGCTATCTTGATTTGTTACCTTCTCTTTCCGATCCGAAGACGACTTGTCCTTATGGCTGCTGCTCGATGAACTTTTCTCTTTGTCCCGGTGGCTTGAACTATGTCGCTCTTTATCTTTCGAACTCGAACTGCTGTGCTTGTCTTTGTCTTTGCTGCAAAAGAGAATTAATTGTATTGTTCCAATTTTATTTTATCTAATCAATTGAATAATAAAAAATATTTTTTTTTCCTCAGGTAAAAATTCACATAAAATTATTTATAAATTTCTAGTGCAGATTTGTTTATATTAAATTAATATGGTTTATGATATAAAAATTTAATTTTTTTTTGACTTCATAAACCAGGGATGGCAAATGGAATTTGAAAATTTGACAAAACGTTATCCGTACTTGCTGCTTCCCTGCAAGAATTTACGTTTGATATAATTAATAAAAGACTCCATATATCAAGTTTAAGTTGTTCAGAGAGTGCATGTTTGATTCGTATATAAAGTTGTGCTTAGCTTAGCTAACAAACGGACTCTAATGAGAGGGCAAGCGATCCAAGCTGGAAGGAAACAAAACAAGACCCTCGGCCTTCACGATCCCCGCCCAGGCTATTCTATTTATTCCAAAAGAAAAGCGAAATAAAAAAAAATCCTACGGGCTGATTTTTTCCAGTTGTAGTCAACTCACTGACTAACAAGATAACAAAGAAAATTCTTTCCTAACTTGTTAGTTAGTTAGTTAACTAAACCTAAAAAATCAAGGTTAGAAATTTTTTATTTATTTATTTTTTCGGCAAATAAAAGGATCGAGAAGGCCGGGATTGCGACTCGGTTTTTTTGCATTTAGTTCTTTGTTTCGAACAGCACGGATTCGCTTCTTTTTATTTCAATTATTTTTGTTTACTCTCCCTGACATAAACCATATTAAAATAAATAAAATAAATAAATATATTCACATTTTTTAATTGTTGATTCCATGAGATTTAATTCTGCATTAAAGATGTTCATACTAGGCTATATCACGGAAATTTTATTTTTTTATTTTTTCCTACAAATGTAAAAATAAAGACTTATGATATTACAAAAAAAAAAAGACAAAAGAGCACACACAAACAAAACATACGCCTCTATTAATGGATTAATGCGATTCAAATTATTAGTACAAAGCAGAAAATTGTTAATTATTGATTTTCCGGCACTTGAGGCTTTTTAGACCCTATGGAATCGTATGTGAATTTAAGCATCAATGAACGAATAGTCAGGTCGTTCTTGCCCTGTTCATCCATTTAAAACAGCTGGAAATTGCTGTAGGAACAATTTAAATACATTCAGCAATGAATAAATTAAAAATCAATACTCTCTGAGCATCTAGCAAGTTAGCAACAAAGATAGAGATTGTTTATTTTTACATTTTTTGCAATGATAATGAACAAAATTCTAATTTTTTGCATACACTGGCAGAAAAATATCTTCAGTATGTTCTATGACAAAATGCAAAGATTTTGGGAGTTCATTACACAAGTGAAAATAATAAAAAAAGGTTCATATAGGTTTGAAAATGCTTCAAATTTGCCCGGGGAAAAAAATATTGTGATTGAATATGAAATATTGATCTGAAGAAATCGACAATAAAAACGGCCAGAGTTCAGTGAATTTAGAAATATCGCAAAAGTTGGAATAAAAATAATTTTACCTACAAGTTAATTAATTCGCCCTTCCCCTGGGCAGTAGCACAGTGGCAGAGTTTTTGTCCCTTGTGCTAGCGGCCAGGGGCTTTTATTGTGACAAAATCAACTTAATTGACGACCAATCAATTAAAATAAATATATGGCCTGCGATGAAAGATCTTAAATAAATTTAAATCTAAAAATATAGGTGGCTTGTTATAACAAAGTTATAAGACCAACTTTTGCAAAATTTCTCAAAATCAACGACTCGTTCTTTTCGATTTCTCGGGACAAAATCTCATATTCAAAAAGCATGTTTTGTACACCTCCTCCAAGTAATCTTTCGCTAGCTAAACTTGCAAACAGAAAGAATTTACAGACTGAATTTTTTTTTCATTATTTCACAAAGAGTATGATGTCCCCAACAAATTCATTTTATTTAAATAAAAAAATAAAACTCTGACTAAGCGTTTTTTATAATTTCTCCTATTTATTCTTCAAGTTTTGATAACAAATTTTGATAATTTAAGATAAAAATTTATCATTTTAGATGAATGTTGAATACTTTGGGATTATTTACAAGTGATTAAAAAAAAAGTAATAATCGGTGAGAAATTGTTTCGAAATCAGGAAGGACAAGAACAAGAACAGTAAATAAACAAGAAGCCAAGACCAAAGGAGGCACGTCTCGGTCGAAAAGAATATACCATGGCTCGAGCATTCGTCTTGCAAAAATATATCAAAATACATGTGCATTCAAATAATATGCCTCAATTATACGAGTATATTGGCTTTTTAATTATTTGCTACTTTTGTACTTGCCTTGCCTGATTTATAAAAGAAAACTTTCTTTTGTTACAATGAAGGTACAAAGACACTTTGTTCGTTTGTACCTTTGAAAGATAAATAGAAAATTGGGCTGCAATCAGAAAAAGAGCCTCGAGACGCCACCTGCCAAAAAACCGAATATGTCCCTCAAAAGTTTTATAAATAAATAGAGACTCTTTTTCTGGATGCAGCTCTCAAACCCATTTCATTAAATTAACATACTGTATTTATCTAAAAACAGTAAGAATTTTAATTATACTCTATTGTATATGCATGTTAGTATTTTGTGATTTAAAGCACATCGGAAATAAATTATTGATCCCTTCTCATTTTGAGAGATTTATATTCAACATTATGGTTTGGTTACTTAAAATAAATATTTTTTTTTTTTAAATTACCTAGACGATGAACTTGACGATTTATGCTCCTTATCCTTGCTACTTTTATCCTTTTCTCTCTCCTTGTCACGTTTTTCATCTTTATGCCGTTTCTCTTTTTCCTTATCCCGATCTCTTTCTTTATCCTTGCTACTTGAATTACTGCTGCTATGCTTATGGTCCTAAAAAAATTGAAATTGAGAAAATTAATTCAGGTATTGAAATCATTTTTAAGAAATAGGATGTGGTATACGGGCACTCGAGGCAAAAATAAAAGCCGATGGCACTCTTCATCAGAACAAAATTGATGTCAAAATATTTTATTTTTGCCTTGGCTGCCCGTATACCACATCCTAATATCCAGCCATCAATAAACAACTATTTATATTTGTGGGTTTGTGATCTATCTTCATCTTCATTATAGACTTATGAACTTTTAGAATGATAGGCAGGAAGAGAGGATGTCAGCCAAAAGGGCTGAATAAAAATCTCCATTCAGAAGACGTTTCGGCTTTAATTAAATAAATCCATCATCATCTATTCATATACATTTGAGACTTGGCCGTGTTGACTGATGAGCATATGACATCGGATATGCAAATAGTATTTGTTTATATATAACAAATCTATCTGCATCTCAATGGAGTAGAATAAAGAGGATCTCCTAAGTGGAATATGAAAGCATTTTTTGGGAGTAACTTTAATAATGACTGTGATAAACAACTTTTGTCCGGATTTTGACCGCTCACTCTGTATATTGCTGAAATTTGATAAATTCTAATTCAACAAAATAATTACTCCCAACCTTTTTTGATGTGCGGCCCACTTTTTCTGTAAAAAAACCGGTGAGGCCCAGTGTATATGTAAACCGATATATTGGCTTATATATATTATTTTTATTTTTCCTTAGACGTCCGCGGCCCACGGGTTGGAAATCGCTGCTCTAGGTCATATGTTTCAAGAGTTTATTAAAATCAAATTAACATTTCAACGTTTTATTGAAGTTAACATTAAATTCATCACTTCTGATGACGGCAGCAATGCCGAAATGTACATAAAGTGTTTAATTTAATTTTAATTTCAATAAAATATTAATTTGATTTTAATTTCAATAAACCCTTGAAACATATAACGTTTTGTTGAATTAGAATTTATCAAATTTCAACAACATATATTAGGATCAATATAACACAAAAGACATCATGTTAAGTGTTTCAAATTCACAGAAAGTGTATTTTTATTAGTAAAAAACTGGAAACATAGTGCCTTCAAAGTATTATTTATTATATTGATTGTGGGTTATTTATTCCTACTGTTGATGTTAGCCAAGGCTAATAATAATTTTTTATTACAATATGAGTGAAAAATAGATTTTCTTTTGTTTTGTTTTGAAAAGAACTCTCAGAAAGAATGCACTAAAGAAAGGATTTTTTTTTTTTTAAATTTGTGTAAGGTCTTTTCGGTCCTTTATTTCAATTGAATGGTCATCCAATTCAATTGAAATAAATTTCTTGTGCGCAAACCCTCGACCTTTGTTACCAGAAGCTAATTGGCTACCTGAGAGCCCTAGAACAAGAATTAAAGGATTTAATTTATAACAAATATTTTTTCCAACATTTTTTTAACGAAAAATGCTTTAAATTGTCTTATTTTAACATATTGTTTAAAAGTGTTTGTAGTTTTGTTTGAAATTCACTCACTCTCCAATTTCCAAGTTCATTAATTGATTTATAAAAGAATCCTCAGGTCTCTTGGAATGGCAAAGTTAAGTGCTACTTTTATTTTATTGGAAATTTTCGTTGACTAACGAATTCAATTTTTTTTTAAAGAATGAAATAAACCGCATGGGTGGAACTTGACTTTGGCACTCCCTGAGTATCAAAAGATCGAGATTTGAGCACAGCAATCAGATGCTCAGATTATTTTGGATATAACCAACTTGGCCCGGGGACTGATGTCCCCCCTTGACCTCCAGCCCACCCCCGTCCCCCCCCTTGGCAGACTTCTACTCCAGGATCTTTATTTTAAAAACTGATTTTCACTGTTAGGTTCGATTTTAGGGAATAAAGAAATTCTTTCATGACTATAATAAAAAAATGTTCTTATTAAAAAAGTACTTACCCCTGAGCTATGCTTGTCTTTATCCCGATGCCTTTCTTTATCTTTATGTTTATCCTTATGCCGATCCCGATCTTTATCCCGATGTTTATCTTTATGCTCGGATTTATGTTCTTTTTTAGAAAGTTTTTCACTATAACCGTTACTCACTCCATTTACTAACGAATCTGAAATTTTTTTTTTTTTTTAAATCATTTTAAAAAACATATTGCAAAGAAACTTAACCTCAATAGAGTAAAAAATGTATATTATATAATTCAAGCACAATATACTAACCTCCTGGTTGATTTCCATTCATATGCCGATTTTCCTTTAATTTCTTATCCTGAAAAAAAAGATAATTATATTCTTATAAAAAAAAAAAATATTAAATAAGATAATCAATTATATTTCAAAAATTTATATTTTTAATAAAATACCATTTAAAAAATTGTTTCTTTAATAAATATATTTTAAAATTAAAATGTGATTCTAGATAAGAAAAACGTGTTTTGTTGCTATTGTAGCACTACGTGGGACTTAGTCTCCGGACGCCATTTTAGGACTTAGAAAATTTTCACTCAATCTCATGAGCCATGAGACGGTTAATTCAATTAGTGAATTTATTATAATATTTAATGAAATAACATAAAAAAACATTTACCGTATCGATATGATCACCTTCTGGAGCAATTTCAATACTCATCTTGTATAAAAGAGAGTTAGAATGGTAAATAGTAAGGTCTCGTTGCTCGAATGGTAAGCAGCAAAAGTGAGCATAGAGCAGGCAGGGCCAACGCACTCGGCACTCAGCACTCGGACTCGGCCACTCGCTGCTCACTCTGGCTGCCACTTGGAAAAAGTTTAAGTTAAAGCGACTCGACTCGGCTCGGCTCCACCACAAACACCAGCGCCATCTTCACAATTACAACCTTTGTCCTTTGTGCCGATTAAAAAATAATAAACTCCCTTTTTGCTGGAAATTGGTTTTATTTTAATTTATTTTAATAATTTGAACATAAAAAAGATTTATTTTTTTTTTAATGGTTTTTATTTCATTTTTTTTTTTAAATTTATTATTACACCAAAAAACGATTACAAAGAATACAATAATTTTTTTTTTATTTTCTAAGTTTTATTTATATATTCTTATCAAAATAAGATTTGTTTTTTTTTTCTGAAATAATTTAAAAATTCATTATAAATTATTTTTTTGAATATATTAAAAATAAATGGTCGAACTAAGCCGAGCGAACAATTTTGTCCACTATTATAAATAATAATTGTAGTATATAATATTTTTATTAATAAAATCGCATAGCGTTTGTTTATTTAACAAGACTGTATTTTTAAATTAAATTTTTTTTAACAAAATTATAATAAATTTAGGCCATATAAGACTTTAAACGATAATCGTTATTATGAATATATATATATATATATATATATATATATATATATATATTGGGGTCTAGGCATTCTTATTTAAGCCATTTGGTATCCAAATGGCTTAAATAAAATCATCGGACTGTCTGGGGTCCGAACCCGCGACTCTTGGTATACAAGACAGGCGCGCTACCAACTACACCAAGCCCGAGGACAATACAAATATATATATCATTTTTCTCGGGAAAAATTCTAATTTCTGAATATATAAAAAAAATTATGTTACATAAGAAAAAAGTATTCCCCTCCCTCCCAAATGGTCTAATGTTTACCAAAAGTTTATGTAGGCCTACTGAATGTAAAATTTCAAAACAATTGAATAAATAGTTATTGAATTTTCCTTGACGAAACAGAGACAGACATTATTCCAAAAACTACTTAAATGGATTCTTGAGATCTCAAAACGCATTTTGGCTGCTTCAGTTCAATTTCGTTTTTTTTTTTTTTTTTTTTTTTTACAATTACATTAACTTTGCCTACCCAACTTGCTGTTGGTTAAAAAAGAAAATCATTTGTAAATTATATTTTAAATTTGCCACTTCAAAATCAGGGTGGAAAACTCTGGTAGAAAACAATTTAACAATTTACATAATTAAAAAAATCTATTTATTGTGAATAATGATATAAAGGTTATTTAATTTAGTTTTACATTTTTTATATATATTTTTTTTTTAATTTTTTAAATATATAAATAAATTTATGTTGGCAACAGGCACGTTTGCTTACGATTTCAAACAATCACTCAATCACTAAATATTAAGGTTATTAATTAAATATATTTTTATTAAAAAAAAAAAAAAACAAACAAATTTTACATTTTGGAAAATCATTTCCATATTTTAAAATTATTTCCAAATAAAGTTAATTAATTTTGATTGATTCCCAAAGAAGTTTTTATTTAAATTGACATTTGTTTGTATGTATTTTTTATTTTTGAAAAGTATTTCATTAATCGAATAATAATAATTTATTATATAGAATATTTTAAAAAATATGAATAGTATACTTTTTTGATATATATACATATATAAATTCGTGTAAAATTAAACATGACATCCATATCAGCAGAAAATCATTCGAAACCAGAAAATGATAGTGAAGAAGCTCCTCGTAAACGAATTAAATTAAACGAAAATGAAGATGCAGAAAAACCTCAGGTATCTATTTAATGTATTTTTAGTTTTATTCATACTCAAATGATGCTTTTCTCATAAAACACTAATCTTAATATTCATGTTCGTTAAAAGCATATTCTATTCTTTTCGAAACGATAATTGCATAGTTTGTTCAATGATACATCCAATTTTCCAATCCATAATTAATTAAATCCCAATATTGAAGGTGACATGTGATTTTACATTCCATTTCTTGCCATTGGATGCTTTCGTCATTTGACTAAAAAGATCGCAGACTGGAACGACACCAGGCATGTGAGTCAACATGCATGCTAGTAATCTTTTGAATTTCTTTTACTTAATCATTGTTGATCCAAGTTTTAAATTATTTATTTCATCAATTGAAATTTTCTCAATGTTCAGTTTACAAGACATGGCCTGATCTTGAAAGTAGCATCTGCGCTGGTTAGGAAGGAATTCGGCTCTGGTTTATGAGTCCACTGTGGTCTCGTCATTGCGCTGAAACGAGCACGTTATATTTATCGTTTTCATAGAAGTCTTTATCAATTCAGAAAAATTGGGTATGACCTACCAATACCATTCAGGAAGCTACTTCTGTTACCGTCGTTCGTTGACTTAACAATGATCTGAGCACTTTATGAATGCTTGTATATCTTCAATAGACCACGAGAGCATAATATGATTTACTATTTTATGAACCGCCCTTAAACGGTTAAAGTTACCTTTGGTCAATATTTTAAAAACTATGCACCCCATACTCAAACCTTGGCCAATTCATTAGAGATCAGGGCGTTAAGCTTGTGGAACGGCAATTAGAAGATCGAAAGGCCTGAGGTGACTTTTAGTTCTCTTGTTGGAAAGACAATAGTGGAGGTTGTCCTTTCATTGATTAAAAGGGAAAAAAAGAGTGAATAAAGACCGTATTATCCCCCACAAACCTCATTAATATGTTAAAGAATGAGAGAGAATATATTGCAACCTCCCCCGCTGGTGTGGGTGGCACCTTCGGTGGCTTAGCTTGGGGACAGCCGAGGGGACCGAAAGGGATTTTTATCGTTGTTTTTTTTTTATCCGCTTCGCTTTACACTGTAACTATTTAATGCTACAGTGGCTGAATAAATTAGAAATTGTGTAACTCGTTAAGTGGTAGAGAATCTCGCTTAAAATGCCTGGAGGAGTGATTAAAAATTGAAAGATCATGAGAAAAACTGAGATAGAGTACATACCAGAGAGAAGGCAATCGAACTGGACCAGCTGAAAGAAAGTGATTAGGCATGGACCCAAATAAAATAAAAGAGTTCAATTTGAGAATGAGGAAAATATTTTAATCAAAAAAATTCGCTTCTTCGTTCATCTCGTGAATAACAATTACTTCGTTTATTCTTTCTTTTTGAACATGGAATTAATTTAATCTAAATTAATATGATTTTCTTTTTTAATTATTATAAATAAATCAAGTTATTGTTTGAGATCGATCTTTTTTTATTATTTATTTTATATTGGTATGTATTTTTATTTATTTATTAATGGAATGGTCGACCATACCTTATCACTGGGAGTGATCACTGATATGAGGAGGGCGGGGTTTCCAGTGCAGCCTCCGTGAAGATGACGGTGCGTCGTCTTGAGGCCCGCTTCCCGATGTCGGCCAGAGAGAGACAGAGCCAGCGGAAGTACAATTCGCTGCAGCTCAGGAGTAGAATATATTTAAGGCCAGAAAGCCTGTTCAGCCTCCACACTGGACCAATTGATGAGGCCAGGGACTCGGCTGGATTGAAGATTGCTTGGTGTGGCCGTATAATATCACACAAGGGAGCACTGGGGTGTGGATACCCGAAAGGGTTATACTCGCGATGTGCACGGTCCGAGCACCGAAAGCCAAGTGTCCTAAGAGAGGGGCGCGCACTGCCTTAATTAACCCCTCTTGTAAGGGTTAAACTTCTCCTACTTAATTGCACATATTATTATTAAATTTTATTATTTTTTTTTTTTATTAGAATTAATTAAATATTTTAATATTTTCTTCTTAACAAAACTTTTAAATAATAAATTTTATAGATTATTTCATTTTACAAAAAAAATTAGAAAATAATTATTCTATTAATAAAAGAAACGAATCTTTTAATAAAAAATAAATTAATACGAATTAGGAGGGGAGAAATGGACAATTTCTCTGTAATATATATATGGGTGATTCTACGCTATTTGGATTTTTTGTGTCCAGAAACCAAATATACTCTGTTCAATTTAATATTCATGATTTCCTTAGTTGACATTATTTTTGTATCTGTAATGATAAAGGCCAGAAGATATTTTAATTTTTTTGAGTTTTATTAGCACCAGAAGAAATATAGAATGACACTATTGGCAGAATTGTGAAAATTAAGCTAGGAAACTGACAGACAATTAGCTATTTATAATGAAAACTGAATTAATATTAAAAAAAACATACATATTATAGCTATAAGATATTAAGGAAACAAAATTTCGTCCCTACCCGTGGGCGGGTATTTTCACTGACAGAGTTTTTTTTATTCCATTTTTTGGCATCGAAGGCCATTTAGACCCCGTATCTATTTATTTCAATTGGATTGGTAGCTAAATCCAATTGAAATAAATTTTTGTCGCATTAGACGGGATGCGAACCCTTGAATTTGCCAGAATAATGACAGCCAAACTAATGACAAAACCACACATTACGTTAAAAAAAAACAATACGCGTCCTTCTTGCCAAAGTTTCGACGTAATTCATGACATTTACATACAATAAACATTGCATTGTACAAATGTAGAGTTAGGTAACGATAAAATATAAAGAGATTTATTTACCAGAAGAAATATTGCATCGACTGGCCCAAACACACTTTATGACAATCCAACAATAACTAAAGCTATATTATTTGAATTATGCTCAACGCCGTTAGCTTGCTTCTTACTTCAGACTGTACTATGCCTGTTATTCATGGCCATTGTTATCCTTTGGCAGTTTTTATGATAAATTTTTATCTTTTAATTTTTCCAGAATAGATGACATCATTTTTAGGTCACGTGAAAACAAGTATTTTTTTTATAATAACAAATACTTTTAAAATGTATTTTCATTAATTATGTTTTGGGGTTTACTTATGTTTATAATTATGGTAAAAAATATTATGTCAAGTTAATAAATAAATGAGCGTCGAACAAAACTAGTAAAAAAACTAGAAATGGGACACCCAGAATACTGACATTTATGACTATTTTCAACTATTAATTCCTAAAATGAAACAGTTATCGTGAATTGACTAAATGGCCCCAATAAAACACGATATTCTTTATTATTTAAGAATACAGTATCAATAATATAATTATTTTAACATATATTTTTTCCACTGACCAATAAAATTCAAATAGCGTAGAATCACCCATATATATATATATATAATGTATAATTTATGTTTTTTTTTATGAAAAAATATCACATAAAAACATCAGATTCTTAAATAAAATTTCCTTAAAGCAAGAGAAAAGGCAAAAACTTGTTCTCGTTTTAGCAATATTCCCCAAGCCAGTTTATATCCAGTCCAAACCTCATTATATGGATGTTGATGAGTTGGCTATTAGCCTTCATCTCAATCAATCACTCACTCTCTATATTCTTTCTATTTCGTCTTCAAGCATTATAATAATTTTATTATTCAACGTTTCATCAATAATTTTTAAACTGAAGGAAATACTGTAAAGTCAAGTTTGTGGCGGATTTAAATGATTATTTATGTTCATTCTGACTTTTTACAAAAATGCATCGAAAGTATTAAATAAATATATATATATATACAATAAATTCAACAAAAATAACAGTATATAAAGATTACTATTAAAAGAAAAAGTCTTAATAATAAAACAAAAATATTTCAAAATCATGTTAATTGATAAATTTGGCAATTAAAAAATATTTTTATTTCATGATTAGCAACAATGGTCTATTTAATTGTTGTAACTTTTCATTATTACCCGTGAGTTAATTGAATCGTTTATTTCAGAAAGCACCTAAGGGACAAAATTTCAAAAAATGTGTTTTTGGTGCTAATGTACAATTTAAAGGTAAATACATCTTTTAGTGCCGAAATAACCAATGTTCCTCATCAGCAATGCTATTTGGCAGCCTTGAAAAAAATCCGTTTATTTCAGAAAGAACCTAAGCGCCGTCGCTTGGGTTCTTTCTGCGGTAAATTTCTCTCATGCCCTGTAGACATCACGTGTTTTGTGACTCGGTGGTTTGATTCAAAGGTTACCTAACACTGAGTAGTTAGTTTTCGTGAGTTTTCGATGAAAATTAGGTGTTATTTTGTTGTTTATTATTACATTATATAGTTTTTACTTTCTCTTACCTATGTATATATGTAATATATATATAGAGAGAAAGTATTGGATTCATGTCAAAAATTCGATGTCGAGATTTTGATGGATCTTCACGTTTTGAGGTCCCCTGAATCCAAAAAAAGTGGTTTTCGCGACATGGTCTGTCTGTGTGTGTGTGTGTGTGTGTGTGGGTGGGTGGGTGGGTGGGTGGGTGTGTGTTCAATTTTAAGGATGAAGGAATTGAGCTACGAGGTTGAAATTTTATATTTAAGTTAAACACCTCCCGGGACCGGAAAAATAAGCTTTTAATCAAAATCGGCCAAAGAGTACTAGTACTTTACTGATGTACTTTTTCAGTTTTTTTCGATTTTCTCAAAATTTGCTCCAACGATTTTTTTTAAAATTCAAAAATCAATTATTTTTTAGATGTTCTTTAAAATGTATATTCTCATTTTGCGATTGAAATCTTCTGAAGACCACTTTACTCTTGTATTTCATAGGGAAGATAGGAGAAATGGTTGCCATGGTAACAAAATATAAATATTTTCCCATACTTATAAATTTTACATCTGAATTCAAATGTTCCGTACTGTCGGGAACTAAATATATGTCGACACAAAAAATCTGGTGTGACAAGCACAGTACACAACTTTCGATTACCGAAGGTAAGAGAAAGTTGTGTGCTGTGCGCCAGTCACACCAGATTTTTTTGACGTGACAACGTCTTACAAATCATGTGTCTATAGAGGCAAGTTAGAGGGGCATGCACGAAAAGTTTATCGGCTTGAATAACTCCTCTGTCTTAAGAGGTATAATTATGGGGAATATACGGTTAGAAAGAATGAGTTTTCAGCTAAAGATTTCACCATTTATTTTTTTCCTATCATTTTATTTTACCGCGCTGCGGTAAATTCTAATTTGAAAGTTTAAACCCCTGTAGATTCCGAACGGCTAATCCGATCAGACTAAATGAGATGTCATTTGGTGCAGAAACAAATCCTCTAATAGAATAAATAAAAAAATCCCGAGTAATTAACTTCAAAATTAGTTTTTTTCTCGAAAAACCTCATTTTTAGGCAAAAAAATATCGAAAAATAGCCCTATTTATGTAACGCCTAGCTATTTGACCATAAAAGCTATTTTTTTTTTAATTAAGCCGGGTGCCAAAGGCCATCCCCATAATATACAATATATAACATTTTACAAAACAATATAAATACAATATAAAACCATGTAAATACAATATAACATTATATAGTTCTTAAGCCATGTCGGATAGTTCAGATGATGAACCTATTCCCAAGCGTAGGCGTGGTGTTGTGCACGAAGAAAAATACAAACGGAACATTATTCGGAATGCTAGGCTCAAAGGACTGCAGTACATCTCTGTATATACGCTGTGTATATAGACATACTGTAGCGTGTAGTCTACTTGTATTTTTCGATTTAGGCATAAGTAAAAACACTCTTTTTTATACTTAAATGTGTCTATTACTTACCTTTGATACCAAAACAGGTAAAAATTAATGGTTTGACTTAATTTCAATAATAATTTTTAAAAAATCACTCGTTTATTTCAGAAACCACCTAAGTGCAATTTTTTCAAAAATTAATTACTCAAAATCTTAAAGGAAAAAAATAATTTTTTAAATAGATTATCCCAATAGCATGTTTATGATTTGATAAAAAAATATTTGAAGTAGACTAGACCTATACTTAAGCTGCAAAACAGTTTTTTTTAGTTTTCCGAAAGTTGAAAAAAACGCACTTAGGTGCTTTCTGAAATAAATGATTCAATTATTATTTATTATTCTTTTTGCAGAGAGTCGGGGAAGAAGATGCAAGCCTGTCAAATGAGAGCGGACACGGGGCGATTGTGGCAGCCCATTATAACACGCTCGAAGAAAAAGGATTAGAAGAACGCGCCAAGAGCAGAATCTTCTATTTGCGAAATTTTAATAATTGGATTAAAAGTATGCTTATAAGTAAGTAAAAAGGAAACAAATTGAGATTTTTTTATTTTTTGTTTCTCAGTTCATTACATCTTGTTAAATTCCATTATTTTTGATTGATTTTCATTTATTTATGTCATTTTACATTTATTTTTTTTTTATTAATAGATGAATTCATGAATAAATTATCAGACGCCAAAGGAGCAACTGGCAAGGGGAAATACGTCCTTGATATCGGCTGTGGAAAAGGAGGCGATCTTCTTAAATGGAGGCGAGCGCGAATTTCGCATCTTATTTGTACAGACCTTGCAGAAACTTCGATTGATCAATGCAAATCAAGGTAAAAATTTAGATTTCATTCTGAATCGTCTCCGTCTAGAAAACATTATATATATATTGAATATATTATATATATATATATGTGTGTGTAAATCAAGCGGTTTATAATTTTATTTTTTTTAATATATACAGTTTAGAACTGCATTTTATTTTAGTAATAATGAAATAAATTCCACACAAAGGTGACTAATATTGTATAAACAAGGTTTAAAGGTAATGTAAATATTATGACTAGCCTCGATGATTCCTATCGGGATCGTAACGACAGCGTGAGGCTGAAAATAAACAAAATTAATTAACTAATTACCTCTACCATTAGCATTTTCCCAATTAGGAGGGCAATATTTATTTTTTATTTATCCATAGGGCTATTTTTATTTGGGCAGGTATGAAGATTTGAAGCAGCGAGCGAAGCACGAACGCAGCCATGACGGCCCCGTCTTTTCCGCTGAATTTATCCCCGCCGATTCAACAAAGACCCGTCTCCGAACTCATTATGCCGACCCCTCAATACATCTCGATCTCGTTTCTTGTCAATTCGTGTTCCATTATTCGTTCGAATCGATGCCACAAGCGGAATGCATGATTCGAAATGCAGCTGAGTGCCTCCGACCTGGGGGCTATTTCATCGGCACAATCCCAGACGCATTTGAAATTGTGTATGTATCTAATAAAAACTTTTTAGAGCTTTGAAATTTGTTTTATTACTTAAGATATAGAGAGCGCAAAGTCTTTTTTTTTTATTTTTTTCTTTTATTGAACAATTTTTAATTTTTTTTTTTTAGACGACGACTTCGAGAAAGTAAATCCAAATCATTCGGTAATTCTATATATTCAATTGAATTTGAAAGTGAATTCGAAAATTATAACGAATTGCCATTATTTGGTGCAAAATACAAATTCCATCTTGATGGGGTGGTCGATTGCCCCGAGTTTTTGGTCCATTTTCCAACTCTAGTGAAATTGGCTGAACGATTTGGACTTCAGCTTGTACTTCGGGAACGATTTGAAGATTTTTTCGAACGGGTCAAAAAGAATGGACGACATCTTCTTGGCAAAATGCAAAGTTTAGAAGTGAGTGCGTATTTTTGAATATTGAACTTAATCTTTTAATATAGATAAATAGCAATATCAAAGAATACCAAAAAGACATTAGGCTCTGAGGATGACACTAACATTGAAATGCGTCACGGTGGTGCTGAGGATTCATATAAAATGTTAAATAAAACAAAAAGGCTACTTATTTCTCTGGAGTTCTTTTTTAAATGGGGTTAAAATTAAATGTTTTCTCAGGATCCGAAGGAACTTGGCAGCTAGGAGATTAAATAAAAAACTTTTTATTCACCGGCGTTTCGGTCGCCAATCACGACCTTCATCAGGGCATATGATCGTAACATTTATTTTTAAAAATTACAATAAGATATAAATTTGATAAATATTAGATGCACTTACAAATCTTGTTAATTTTACACGATCTTGGGTATTTTAATGTCTATTGTAGTCATATACAATTTCTTTTTAATTTGATATGTACAAAAATGATCATTTAGGCTGAACGCATACCGATTGAGCAAAAACGCTCAATGGCAAAACATCGGCGTGCGTTGGCATTGAGCAAAACGTTTTGTCCAAGAGCGTTTTGCTCAATTCGTGTGCGTTCAGCCTTACTTGCTGACAGTTTTCCTTCTTCAGTGGGCCATAAAGTCAAAAAAAACATAGGGTGTTTGTTTATTTTGTTACATTATATATATTTGTTGTTATATTTTATCCGCATCCTTCATCGTGTCTGCTCTGTCTACAAATTTACTGCGAGATGCGACTCGAGACTGCATTTGAAATTTTGTCAACAAAATAAAAACCCAATGTATTTTTGCTTTATGGACAATTGAAGAAGGAAACTGGAAATAAAGCACTAAATTAAAATTTGACTTCTGAGAACATCCTTAATAAAAAGTTGAGAGAAAGCCTTTTTGTTTTATTTATCAAATGTTTCAACAAGAGGCTAGAGTTAAATACATTTTTTTTCACTCCACGCTACCAAAATAATAATCATTTTGATTACTTCGTCCGGTTACAAAGTGAGTCCGCGCATAGAGATTGAAATCGATGGTATTGATAGTAGAAAATCACAAACATTGATGGGTTCTTATAGATAATTATTGTGATGAATCTACGATACTATCTCAACGAATATATCGATTTTTTCAAATTATAAGACACTCAAATATAAATTTTTTTAAATTATTTCATTTGATTATATTATATTTTGTCTTCTAGACATTCCCTCCCTGGCAAAACGTGCAACTCAACGGAGACGAGAAGAAAGACTATGAACATGTTAAATCGTATTCTGAGGATTCTTCTAAGCGTTTGGGAACTATGAGCCAATCGGAATGGGAGGCAGTGTGTAAGTATATGATCAAATTCAAATTAAATATTATTAGATGTCGAGTAATCGCCTTTTGTGATTGAAATTAGAGAACTTGGGAGCAGGACGTCGACTATCCTGGGGCCGACCCTGTCTTAATGATCTAAAATCACAAATCCCCCTTTCCTCTGGGGAAGGGGATCTCATAACTTCTCAAAAAGTTATAAATTGCAATTTCAAAATTGCAGCAAGAGCGTGAAGCGTGAGACGGGCGGACAATCAAATTAATAATTCCTTTTTTCTCTTTGGCAGCTCTCTACATGGTGTTCGCATTTCAAAAGAAAAAAACGACAAGCTGGTCTGCTGATGGAAAGCCCATTTATTCTTAACGGCAAAAGAAAAAAGAATTTTCATATTGAGACTGAAACTCTACCGAGAAGAACAAATTCCTTTATGAATAATTCAAAGAAATTTTAAAGTATTTATTCATTTTAACGCCTTCAAGCACATTTTAAAAGAAATTATTGTAAAATTATTTTATTTTATTTCTTTTTTTTTTTTAAATAAACTATTGTTTTTCCCAAAGTTCATCTTCTTTAATATGATTTAGAATCTCAAATTAAAATTAAATAATTAATAATCCTCATCTCCTCATATCCAAACATAAAAAGCAACTAAGAAGAAAATACACGCGTTATTTAATAAGTAATTTATTGTAAACATTTAGAATAAAATAAAATATAAAACTAATATATTAAATGCATTTATAATTAACAGCTAGAGTGAGGGTAGGATAGAAATTGATTGTCTCAAGT